>JAUMHE010000014.1:50865-68147 GCA_032359235.1 Enteromius mattozi | reverse complement strand
ATATATAACACATATAAACACAATTTGATTTGTTGCTGGTTTAAACCAAGTATCATTTGGTATTTGGTATATAGTATTGAGTGTGTTATTTGTCTTCTGCAAACCAGTTTTTGCACAGTCTGTTTGAAAGCACTAAAAGAGACGTTTGTGTCTTTTATAGACTTGCAGTTCTTGGAAAGCTGAATTCATTTGTGAAGGAGTGGATTGCAGAAATCAGTGAATCCAAGGTAAATAATACTGCAGGTCTCCTGACCTGATCACCAAGTTACATGAAGGCATACATTTCTGAATTATTTCTTTTCCCTCACAGAATCTTCCACCATCAGCAGTAGCGAATGTTGGTGGGAAAATCTTTACTTTTGGGTCATATCGGTTGGGAGTGCACACAAAAGGTACATTTTAATGAGCTGGATTGTACTGTTGAACAGCAGAATGACATTTTAAACATCTGCGATCATAAATGAAGGCTTCACAGTTACAAATGAATATATGTACTGTATTGTGCATATCAAATTGTTGTTGTTTTTTTCTTTAGGTGCTGATATAGATGCTTTGTGTGTTGCCCCACGTCACGTCGAAAGAACAGACTTCTTTTCATCCTTCTTTGAAAAACTAAAACTGCATGATGAGATTAAGGATCTACGAGTGAGTACTTTTTCTGTTTCTTATTTATATTAGTGTTGTCAGAAGTACCAACTGTGATATCATTCTGTACTGATATTTTAAAAACGTCTGCCACTGCTTTGTTTTAAAGAGTGACTTATCTGTTGTATAATTTCTCTTCAGGCTGTGGAAGATGCTTTTGTACCAGTCATCAAATTCAAGTTTGATGGAATTGAGGTAAAACACTTTAAGTGTTTATTATAATGTAGCCTGGTTGATATTTTGTTTTTAAGGTTTTGTTTTTTTTTTCTTTTTGTTTCTCTCTGTCTCTGTCTCTCTGTCTCTTCCACCCAGATCGATCTGCTGTTTGCCAGGCTAGCTCTACAGTCAATTCCTGATAACCTGGACCTGAGAGGAGACTCACTCCTCAGAAACTTGGACATCAGATGCATTCGCAGTTTAAACGGTAATACCCTATAAGATTTTATTTAAATGTTACATAACACAGTCTAATTTGTCGATTCTACCATGAATGTACTTATTTTGTTTTGCAGGTTGCCGTGTTACAGATGAGATCCTGTATCTGGTGCCTAATAAAGAGAACTTTAGATTAACATTGAGAGCAATTAAACTGTGGGCCAAACGTAAGTCTGATTTAAAACTTGCCTTCAGGCACTTCTTGTCTGGTTTGAAATCAAGACTTCTGATGTCTTTTGTTCTGAATCTTGGCTTGACATGCTGAAAGCAAGTTAATACTGAAATTCAATGAAATGTCATGTGTTGTGTTTTTTTTTTTGTTTTTTTTTAAAGGACGTGGAATCTATTCTAACATGCTAGGCTTTCTTGGTGGAGTTTCCTGGGCTATGCTCGTGGCCAGAACTTGTCAGCTCTATCCAAATGCTGTTGCCGCCACACTTGTGCACAAGTTCTTTCTGGTCTTTTCTAAATGGTGAGGTCATAGCACATTCTGTTCATATGGTGGAACTGAAACTTCACGTATTGTTTTTGCTACTAATGTCTAGTCCCTTTCCTGCAGCCATGGAATGTCCAATGCCGTTTCTCCATCTTAACTGCATTTCTGCTCTAATTTTTCTTAATCAGGGAATGGCCAAACCCTGTGCTTTTAAAACAACCTGAAGACAGCAATTTAAATCTGCCAGTCTGGGATCCACGGGTTAGTATTCTTGTGCTCATTGTAGTGAAATACAGTTTTTCTGCACTTTTTGCTATACAGTTTGTAATTTTACTTATAGGTGAATCCATCAGACCGGTATCATCTGATGCCAATCATCACTCCTGCATATCCACAACAGAACTCTACCTACAACGTGTCCACTTCCACACGCACCATCATGAGTGAAGAGTTCAAGAATGGTGTGGAATAGATTGTCTCTCTAATTGTCCATTTATTTTGACCATTTCCTAATTTTTCCACATTTTCTGTTTTAAGGTCTCACTGTTACAGATGAAATTCTTCAGGGAAAAGCCGATTGGTCCAAGTTGTTTGAACCTCCTAACTTTTTCCAGAAGTACAAGTAAGTGGATATCCACAGTGTTGTATCAAAGATCAAATACAGTAAATACTTAGTTTTTTTTTTATTTTTTGCAGGCATTACATTGTCCTCACTGCCAGTGCATCCACTGAGGAAAACCATCTGGAGTGGTAAGAGCTCAAAAAATACTGAATAAGGTTGCTGCAAGGTATAGTGAGAATTAAATTCTGCACAGAAATCTGCTATAAGCAGATCAAACAGTGCTGCATAGAAAACTAGTAGCAACACTAACAATTAGGGCTTGACCAGAATATTCGATTATTCGAATATTCGTTCGGTGGGTTGGCATTCGATTTAAAATATTGAGATTCGAATATTCTTTTTTTTTTTTTTTTTTTTTTTCATACACCTGGCATCCTCCGCGAAACGGTTCTCATTCCCGCTTGAATATGAATGGAGAAAATCAGACTGCTGCGCCACTAACACAGAGGCCGCAAAGAAAGACATTGAGCAATATTTGAGAGACACTACTAGTCGTGCCCACTTACATGGTGGAAGCAAAATTATGGCTGTGACTGTCGCAATGACAACCGCGCAAATGCATGCAATAATATTATATAATACTGTATATTATACTAATATTGTGATATGCTTCTCCCGGTTTCACAGACAAGGCTTAAGCTAGTAACAGACTAAAATGCATGATTGAGCTGTCTCAACTGAAAATATCTTGCTCTGACGTATCTTAAAATACGTCCGCGTCATTGTTCTGTGTCAAGATACACAGCTATAATGTTTTCTTCTAAAGCATCTTTGTAAAAGTTGCATAAATACCTTAATTTAACTAAGGCCTAGTCCTGGCTTTAGCTAAACCATGTTTGTGAAACCGGGCCTTTAAGTATTTATATCTATTAAATCGTGATGACTTGAGAAGGTTAAATTGATCTGTCTGCCGCTTGATCGTTACTTTAAAAAACAAAAACTTGAATTTAACAAAAGGTCTTCCAAATGTATTTCTAAACTAACTTTAGAAACGAAAATAAATGTAATCACTTTGCTATTAAAAACAGCAGCTCTGTAATGGGGAAGAGAAAGAAAAAAAAGAGCACTTTCTGTCGGACTCGGGCCAGTAATTCTGATGAGCTGTCGTACAAGGTTCGGGCGAGGTTGTTAGGAATTTTTACAGCGAATGTTTGTTTAATGGCCTATTTAACATTTTTATTTAGGCTACTTTCTTATTTAAATGTATTATTTATTATGTTAGCGTTTTTTTTGGCTGCTTGTTCACTTATGGAAGTGCTAAAATAAACACGCACGTTTGTTGTTAATATTTGAGCCTCATTTATTTTGTGTTTCAAAATTATATACATATGTATCTTATATATAGGCCTATATACACAAACGTTATATATAATTTATGTACATTTATTTATAAATTTATATATATTTATTTGTTATATATATATAAACACCGTGCCATTTTTTCGTTCTTTTTTTTTTTTTAAATAGCCTCCTTCCGAAGCTTCGAATGTTCGGTGTTGATTACTACCGAAGCTTCGAAGCTCAAAAAATGGTATTCGGACCAACCCTACTAACCATAACCATGGTGTTAAACCTGTCCCCAGTACCGAAGTAACCACTATGTACCAGAGCTGAAACAGACCAGATTTAAGTGCCTCAAAATCCAGTCTCCCTTAGGACCCCAAGTGATCCCATTGACTCAAATTACTTTGAATATGTACTCTTTAGCACCTGATTACAATTTCTACAAAATCCGGTTATGATAAAAAGCTGTTTTAAATGTGTTACAATGACCATTAATGTCTGTATTGGTTAGCTTATGTGCTAGCATGCATATACCAGATAAGCCTGATTTTAGTTTATACAGAAATTTACACATTTTTCATACAGTTTTAATGACCTTTCAAGCATTGACTGTTTCCAGCACTTTAAAGCTCAAAAATGATCCAATTTGAATGTTTTCAGTGGGATGACAATTTGGGCTGAACGATATTTCGTTATCGTATCTATATCTAGATATGAACTTTCAAGATATTACTATCAAAAAAAAAGCAACGATAAAGACGATATAGATTTCCCCTCTCCGCGCTCACTCCGCCCTGCATACAACTCTGGCAGTCACACAACGAACATCAGTTTTACGAGTGCCCTTGAATGCACCGCTAAAGACAGCGCGCACACACTACAGAGACAGCGGAGAAATTAAAAAGAAAGAAAATGAGTGCGGCCGGTGGTAGTGCAGAATCTGACTTGGTGCCAAAACATAAATCATCTTCCATTATTTGGAGGTATTTTGGATTCAGAAAAGACGATGTAAACCAGAGTGACGTGTTGTGCAGGTCTTGCTTAACAAAAATTGCGACTAAGCAAGGTAGCACAACAAACATGTTTCACCACCTGAAACAACACCCGTAGTCATATCGTATCGATATCGAGATATCTGGCATGAAAATCGAGATATGAAATTTTGTCCATATCGTTCAGCCCTAATGACAATATACTGTGGTGGACAAACAATTAAAATTAAATTAATTAAAAATAAATAGATCAAATCACCGTTATAACCCTTTAAAGGCAGCAGAGGAGTGCTTATTAGTTAGCCATGCTTTTCCTGTACAATAGTGCTTTTTTTTAAATATCAAAATTTAAAGTATTAAATCTTCAAGAAATCAGGTTTTGCACTTTTGTGTATGTAAAGTAAGAAAAGTCACAAAGTGCTTTGGGAAAAACTACTTCAATTTGAGACTAAATTACACAATCTCTGAAGTTGTCGGTCAGTTCCATATAAGTCTATAGAAGTACAATATGTACCTTTTCTATATAAAAATTAGCACTCAAGCATAGTGCTTAACTGTCAAATGTAAACGTGAAATCAACAATGAACATGTAATATTATTAGTAACTGCATTTAAAAATGCAAAACAAATTAGTAGTTTTATCATTAATATATATGAGTTGTCTATTTCTTATGAAAGTGTTTGTCAGTAATACAGTTAAAATATGTGAATGATTGCATTGTAGGCTGATTTAAGGTGTTCCCCTAAATCCGGCTTGTGCTCCTAAACATTTTCAGTCAGGGGCTACAATTCTCCTAGGAAAATAGTCTGGAGCCCTCTTTTACTAGTAGAAAGAGACTTTATTTTAGTTGTATGAGCAAGTCAAACTTTTTTTAGTTTCTTTCCCTCTACGTAAACAGTATAAAGACAGCAATGATCATAGAAACGTCTATTCGCAAATGATAAATATGGGTTTACCAAACAAACTGTTGCTCTGTCTTTAAATTCAGTTAAATTAATTTTTTTATTTTTATTTTTTTTTTAATAATTTTCCCAGGCTAAAAATCTTCCTTAGTTAATGCCGTAAACTATAATTAAATTCAATTGCTATTCAAATTTTAATATAATAAACACTAAATTATAATTTTAAAAAAGGGGCTTTTTTTTTTCCATTTTAATTTCTAAATATAATAATAAATATTCTAATTCAGTGAAATATAATTTACACAGTGGCTGTCAATTTGTTTTCATGACAGATTTATTTAAACTTGCAGCTAATAATTAAAATGTCATTAATAGATAAAAATAATGAATATATCATTGAAATTTGGAGAAATGTTCAGTATTTCCTGAGGTAAATGTAGTGCTGTGTGACTCTTTGTTTTCCTTACAAGCTTTTTAATGACGTCTTTCTGTGGTTGATTGAGCTGATTTGAGTAATTACTTGACACAAGTTATCTTTGCAGCTATCATGCCACATCAAAGAGCGTCAGTGGCATTTATTGTTTGTATTTCCTGAAAAAAAACACAAATTGCCGGAATTTGAGACCGTTTCCTATCAAAAATATTTAAAACTGAAAGTTTCAAATTAGATTCCGCACATGCAGTGGTTAAAACATTATATTTGTTCTGTACACATGCATAGTGCATATTTTCAAATATGTATACCATTACACCCCTAATATTAAACAGTTTGCAAATTAACTTTCTACACTCTTATTAGTTCTCTGATTTAAAAATAATAATAATAATAATAAATTGTGTTCTGGAAATGGAATAATGATTTTCTGGCATCAACAGGATTGGACTGGTAGAATCAAAGATAAGAGTGTTGGTTGGAAATTTGGAGCGCAATGAGTACATCACCCTTGCCCATGTCAACCCACAGTCTTTTCCTGGGTCAAAAGAGAATCACAATGAGTAAGTAACAGTTTTCTGTGTGGCAAGAGCAAATGTTTTATCTAGATATGAGTACGTTTATTTGACCTGAATGGTATGTCATGATGTAGTGTTTGTTTTTTTTGTTTGTTTTTTTTCATGTATTTATAGCAAAAGAAATAGATAAGATTTACACTATTTTATCAGATGGCATGCCTCTGGTACAAATCATTTTGAATGTAAGGAAATTCTGTAAACAATGCAAAGCAGTCTTGTATAGATTTATAACTGTCATGTACAATATAACCTGACACATTTTTACAATTGCACTGGATTTCTATAACAAACATGAATGCCAATGTTTTGCTTTGTCTAAATTTTTGGTTTTAAATTGGTTTTATTTGGCTTCTTTAAATTTCCTTTAATCAACATTTTATAATACCCGTATTTATTGTTGGGCCATTTAACAGTACATCAGTGAGCAAGTGCTCGGTCAGTGTGAGTTTTCCAACAGCAGGTGCTGATATCAAACAGCCAGTATATATAGACTGCTCAACTGACCTTTAGAACATGCAAATCTATAAGATTTTTATGCTTTTTTTTTTCTTTTTTTTTACTCCACAGAAATGAATTTGTTTCCATGTGGTTCATTGGAATCAGCTTCAAAAAACTGGACAACTCCGACTGTGTCAATATTGACTTGACTTACGACATCCAGTCCTTCACAGATACTGGTAAGCTTCTCAGCTTCTGTTGTTTTCCTCCATGCTCATGTCTTGTGGATGTAGTTGTCAGAACGTTAGGGTTTTTTAATGTCTAAAAGCTTTGTTTTATTGTAGTTTATAGGCAGGCCAGCAATATCAACATGCTAAAGGATGGCATGACTATTGAGGCCACACATGTGAAGAAAAAACAGTTGCATCATTACCTGCCTCCTGAACTTGTGCAGAGGAAGAAGAAGGTGGGGGGGGGGGGAGAGTTTCATATTGTTAATGTTAACATTCAATACTATATCGTAACAACACTATCCTATCTTTTGGGCAGAGTTTGGGAGATATAAACCGGAGCTCAAATGGCGGTGGGTCAAAGCGCTGCTCTCTGGATGGCAGTCAGCTGGACAGCTCCAGGGACACAGACATCGGCACTCCATTCAGCTCTCCTACACCAGTCAGCACACCATGCCAGCCAGCCTCCACACCTGAAGATAGGTAGTGTCTCTGATCAGGATTAAGTGTTTGTGATTTTAGCTTGTTCAGACCAGAGGATTCTATGGGCTTTCTGAAAGATCACAAGATTTTAAGCCAACTACCTCATACTTCTCCAAGATACTGACATGCCATTTTCAGTTTATAGTATCACTGTTGACTGCCAGAAAGCTTTTAAAAGGTTTAGGGGTTGGAAACGAAAATATGACTTGGATATTAATCTATGCTTGCTTCAGTACGGAAATTATAAATGTCACAAACTACATGTAGAGTGTCATGGTTTTTTGTGGTTAAGTTAATTTTATGGCCTCATTCTCAAATTCAAGAAATGTTTAAATACGAGTTAGCTGTAAGGTCACAATGCTGTTACACAGAATTACCTAAAATTACTTATGTCTTAATTTTGTTTCTGTATTAACCTTTTATTTATTTATTTTTTTTTTCCTCAGTAGTATCAGCCCACCCAAGCATCCAGTCCTTGTATTCATGGACAGCCCACCAGCATCAGAAGTTTCTCCTCCAAAACCAGAACAGGGAATGTCCATTCCAGTCATCGGATCCAGTAAGTGCCATCATATCTTCTGTTTTGAACTTGTTCCTGTTTTTGTATTGCGGAAACACTTTTTTTGTTTTTTTTTTGTTTTTTTCCACAATTAAGCTGTGTTCATTCTGATTTTACTTATCTAGTACTTTTTTCCTCTCCAGAGCCCATCGCCACTCCAGTTGCCAAGCCCCCATCACCTCCCGCAGGCAACACCATTCCTACAGTGGTGGGCCGCAGTGTGATACCCCGTATTACCTCTTCCTCCCCTAGCCTGACTGAACTGCCCAACACTGTCAATGGAGCACCAAAGAGACCTCACTCTCCATCTCTCGAAGATCCACCTAAAAGGCACAAAGATACAGAGGTGACAAGCTTTCGTAAAATACACAGGCCAAGAAATCCATTACAATTAATCAACCTGTCTGTAGATCACTAATATAGTCAAAAACTTCAAGCATGTCTTTATTTGAATGCACTGTCTTTTGTTTCAGGTGTTTTCTGATGACTGTGCATTTAAAGAGCCATACCCTCCAAATAGTAATGGCTTGGACGGTGAAGAGGGGCCAGCAGTGGTGAGTTGTTTTTTTTTTGTTGTTGTTGTTTTTCCCCCTCATGTTTATTGCATTACTCTCAGATGCTGACCACAACTGGCTCATTTCACTAAAACTGAAACTGTTCTCTTGCATCAACACAAGACCTCACACGATGTTTTTGCAAACTTTTTTTGTTGTTTTTGACACAGGAGGATCTTTCAGCAACCAAACCTATGCCAATACCAACAATCGATACATCAAGATCACAAGTAATTGACATGTAGTAATCATCATAATTTGAAGTCCATCTTGAAATGTAAAGGATTTTTGACTGTCTTTTATATTTTCAGAGATTACCAAGTAAAGAGCTTCCGGATGCATCTTCCCCAATTCCCACAAGCAACCTTCGTGTGATAAAAAATTCAATCAGGCTCACTCTTAACCGATAACAATGAGCTATCTACAGGTACCATGAATTGTTACTGTTGCTTCCATTCTTTGATTTGCCCTTTTAATCTGTTTTTCCCCTGTTCTTGAACGTCTTTCTGCACAGGTTGTCCCTTAAAAGAGTGGAACTACACTTGTGTAACAGCAGTGCTGCTTTTAAACTGCTACTGATATTTGGCTGGTCTTCCTGCTTGTTACAGAGTTAGCGTAAAGTATTTTGTTTTTGTTTTTTCCCCCCCCAGTTTTTTTTTTTTTTTTTTTATGCCTTACTGTGTCAGAATGCTTGCTTAAACATCTATTTGAGCTTTTGAAACAAATTGTACAGTAGATGTAGTTTGTATATAACTTTAAAAATCATTGTTAGTCTTTCTATGCCACCTTAATGTAGTTTTTATTAACAAAAAAAGTTGAAAAAAAATTGTCCTGTTTGTCACTGTAAATGAGATTCTTCATTGTTTGTCCGAAGGTTTTCCTTGCAGTCATTTTGTATTCGCTGTATCGGTTCTGGTTCAGTTTCTGGGAGGACCTTTTGTGTGGGGTGCGTATGTGTGTGAGTGTGTAGCTGGACCAGCTTTAGTAACTAAAATCCATGACTCCATTACCTATCACAGTAAACACTGCTGCCACTCCATAGCTTTGTTAACAGCTCAGAACAAAAGAACAGTATTAGATCTGAGGTTTGGGTTTGTTGGGCCAACATTTAAAGGCAGGTTTGGTTTTACAAAGAGTTTGATTGTTTGAGTCAGTGTTGGTTTTCGCATGTGCATGATTGTATTTTCCTGCGTCTAGGGCATCACCCCTGCGCCTCCCATGGAGGTCTGGATGGCAGTGTCTCCTGAACTTAAAGAACAGAGACTAAATGAGATTTCTGCCCTATTTCCATTAATTTTTTTTTTTTGTATTTGTTTTTTTTGTTTGTTTTTTTTTCTCCATCTTTCCACAATCTGTCCTACCCTGTTGGGATGTACAGAGAACATGAAACTTACTATTCATTTTGGGGTTTCTTAACATTTTATTTATTTGTACCGTTATCATTTTTTTATATCACAGGTATTGCAGTTGAACAACTTATTCCTCTAGACATTAATTTCATCACTCAGTTTGAATTTTCCTTACCTTACCTTTAGGACAATTTAAAAAAAATTCTACTTGTCATTCTTTTTGTAGGGCAAAAAGTTGTATTTGAAAGGGTATTTTTGTATGTAATGTAAACTGCCTTCTTTACATTAAGAACATAAAATTCACAAAACCCCTAAGTGTCTCCTGTGGTTTTTGTTTTTTGTTTGTTCTGTCTCTCAAAACAGTTGTCTTTGCATTACAAGGAGTGAAAATAGCACCTTCATATACCTATTCTTTACATAGTGTAGGTTATCAGATGGTGTCATTGTTTAAGATGACGTCACCTATTACGGGCCATCCCTGTGACGTGTGATCCTAGTAATAAAGTTGTAAACGCATGAAGCGTTAACCACTGTTTTTATGTAGGAGCTTCAAAACTAACCTGCGAATAACGCTATGAGTACATATGTTTGTAATTTACAATTCAACGAGGTCGGAACGTAATTTCTCTAAAAAGTGTTATCCTCTAACTGTTGTTGGACATAAACTTCCTTGTTTGTGGGAGATTCCCACTGCGTATACAGGGGATTACCCTAACATGAGTTTAACAGTGGCGTGAACTTCAGTAAATAAGCGGCGTCCATTAAAAATAATAATAATAACTTGAGCTGCTGGTCATTCAGTTTTATTAATATTGCCCACTGTTAAGCTAAACCGTGTCAGAACAAGTTCGTGTACGTGTGTGTGTCAATCCTTGCATTTTAAAGGAATAAGTTCACCACAAAATGTAATTTTCTCATCTTAACGCTGCTCCATTCTAACGTGGACCCACAAAACGAGGTGTTAATCATAATGTAAGGGGCTGATGGCGGTCACCTTTGAATATCACTACTTTTTTTTTTTTTCCATACGTTGGTAAAGAATGGTGACTAAAGCTATCATTCTGACTTTCTCTTTTCGTGTTCCGCTCAAGAACGAAAGATACGCTGGACTGAAACAACACAGGCAAATTAGCAGTGATAGTATTTTCATTTTTGGATGTAACGTTACCCTGCTTTTAGGTCTGTTTTATAAGAGTTTTTTTTCTATAGTCAATCAAATAAGCAGGAGAACACTAAGAGTGTAAAAATTCCCAGCAAGTGTCAGAGTGACTGAAGTTAAACCTATTCTAACTTAAATTTTTCGTGGGGTTTCAAAATCTCAAAAGGTCTTGTTGTTGTTTAAAATGGAAAGTAAAGTAAACATTCATTTATTACAAGCACCTTGACATTTCTCATTTTATTTCTGCTTAATTTGAATTTGACGTCGCAGTATGCACATCCCTCGTTTGATTGGCTGCGCTTACGCGTCAGGGTATGGCAAGCCGAATTAATATTCTGTTGTTTCTAGTACTTCTTTTTTATTTGATATGTAATCCAGTAGTGGCTGCTATCTATTCAGTTACACACTATGTAAGGAAGAATTGACTATGATCCGCTCACATTAAACAGTATTAGGGGGCTATGTTAGACGTTAAATCACCTAAGGATTAAAAATAAGACATCTTCAGGGTATTTTTTTTTTTCAATACATTTTTCTGGTTTTGTCTCTGAAATGTTATTGCATGTAAGACTAATTTCTTACATCTTATCGCCTCTGTTGCTAAATCCAAAATGTAATTTTTAGAGCTTCCATACTTGTTTCTGACTTAATTTTGTGTGTGTGCATGACATTTGCCGTGGGTTTATTTTGTCTTAATAACAAATTATATCTTTTATTATATCTATTATATTCTTTTTTTTTACTTTTTCTTTTTTTTTTTCTTGGAAATATCTCATGTAGAGTTCAGGTTTAGGTATCTATCTACAGGCAGAATTAATAATAACTGGAAAACTGGCAACATATGTTTGTTAATCAGACTTGCATATAGCCTTTGGTATAAGTTAATGACAACTTTCTTTATAATAAGTTTTTGTTACTGGCAAGTTCTTTACTTTGAAATACTAAAAAGGTATGCAAGAAACATTTTGACGATGAAATATGTATTATAAGACCGAAGGTGGTAATGTCCACAAAATGTTAACACAGAAAGTACAACAACAAAATTTAAAAAATTCTGTAAAGCTAGAAATCTCAATTGTCACTACTGCTGGTTTTTTTCACTAGTTGCAATTGCTTTTTTACTTTCTGTAAGTAATGATCAGAATAGCTACTTTATAGTTCAATTACAAATCTTAGTTAGCTAATGTCTAATAAATAGAAACTAGTGTATAACTATTTAATAAGTACTAAGAAAGCACGATCGATAAAGATATAGTTCTAAAAATTGTTCTCAGCGTTAAAGAATACCGGCATTCAAACCACTACTATAATGATAAAGGCACAGAGAAACAATATGGTTGGAATCAATCAATTTTTTTCCTGCTGATGAACGATAGAAAGATTGGCAACCAATCAGAATCAATCCTGCCATCACGCGCTTGAGAATTTAAGTGATAGACACGCTTGAGCTTGTAATGAATAGACAATATCGTTCACTGGTTTGGACGCAAATATAGTTAGTTAGCATTATCTTTATAGTTATCGCGCTTGGTGTGAATGGGCCTGAGGACCTGTTTGAAAAGTTACCAATAATAGTAAAGAATGAGTACTCACACATAATGTATAATTAGTAAAACTAAAATTAGTACCAGCAGCAAGTGGAATACTTAAAACCTCAAAAATACTAGCATCTAAAAAAAATATTATTAGAAATGTTTTTTAAAAAAGTCACTAGTCCGTCACCATTTATGGCTAGTAGGCTACATTAGAAAGTTAATCAAGTAAAAATGAAACCAGCTTGCCATAAGGGGCGGGACTTCAAATGGGGACGAGCGAATTGTAGCCTATATAGTAGGGAATTCCCAGTCAGCGCTCTTCTGTGTTGAAGTGTTACTGTATATCTGTTCAGCAGTTCAGATCTCGGACGTAAAACCTAAGACAAGGGTGGTCGGATATGGATGGTGAGTATCGCTATTTATTAAATTAATCAAATAATTGTCTCTTTCTTTTCCCTTTCTTGCTTTTTCTTGTCTTGAATTAAATTCGCTTACAATTCAAGTCTGTGTAATAGATAGTCGATTCAAAACAACACTGGTGATTTAATAAGTCGTTTAGATAGCCAATTTAAGATAGGCTACTTAATGTACCAACACATAACTTTTATCATATAGAATATTCTCTATGATAACGACTTTCTGTGCTAGTCTTTTTTTTTTTTTCAGTGTTTGTAATTTTGATCATTTGTAATCAGTATAACATGTTCCGCATTTTCAAATCTGATTCTATTTAAGAAAAAAAACAGGCTTGTAATTTTATATATTACAGAGAATAAAACACAGAATTTTCTTTGTGGGCGTGTACAATTACAGAAAACACTTGCGAAACAAAAGCGATTACCTACTTGAAAACAAAGTTCTTAAATGAAGACTCTAGATAAATCTTATGCAAACTAATGAAATCAAATTAGTTGGCAGGACTTGAATACACGAGGGACAAAGTAACACCAGGAAATAAAAATGAGGAACTTTTAAAAACTGTTTCAGCTCTGTTATTCTAATCTGCACGTTTGTTCATTATTGTAGCCTACAATATAATATGCATTATAACACGTATTTAAATGAGCGCATGTATTGATCTATGTTCTTCTATCCATGCTTTTCTATGCAGGGCATACCCTCTCAATGCACAGGGACCCTAATCTAAGTAAGTACATTAAATTTGTCTGTGCCAAGTGTAAAACGTATTCTGTCGTTGATAGTTCTATGTTTTGAGTAAAGTTTAGGGTGGATCATAAACATTGCCTGATTACTCATCAAGTATGTTTAAACGTCACGCAGCTGCCCTTTTAAAAACGATGTAATGTTCAACTGATTCAGTCCTTACATTAGGCTACTTCCTCTTTTATTTGATGAAGATATGACTTCCTGTTAGTCACAAATCTCTTGAGCAGGCAGTATTGAGTGACATCTGCACACTTCACTAAATTGGCTCTATTTTAATGCATTATAACCATTTTCTTACTTTATGACATTTCACAGAGTAAGAGAGCATAGGCAAATAGATCTCATATGTTCGTGGCAACGTCAGAAGCAAGTGTCTTAACAACAACCAAATATATTGCATGCCAAATGCAGCTGTTTGTGCAGGTGTTCGAAGAAGTTATGATATGCTTAGTATTGGCACCTGAATGAGATGGTAAAGTTCTTTGCCCGCAGGTGCATAGCGCGGGAAATTATTTACTGGCAGGCTGCGTTGTTTGTGGTCAGATTATGGTCAGGTTCTGTGAATGTTGTTTCTGCAGGTGTTTCGAGGCCATTGTCTTGTACTCATGCATCTTCAGTGCTGACATTTTAATAAATAATAAGGCTTATTTGGACATGCTTTTTACTTTTTGAATATTTTAATGAATGATAATCAGATCTCTGAATCTGACTCATGTCATTTTGCCAATCTGTGCAGTGGGAGAGCCCTGTGTTCAGATCTTCGAGCAGCCAAAACAGAGAGGCATGCGCTTCAGGTACAAATGCGAGGGTCGTTCAGCTGGCAGCATACCTGGAGAAAGAAGCTCAGACAATAACAGAACCTACCCAAGCATTCAGGTACTTGCTTTTAAAGTCTTGCGCCACTTTCACTCTAAAACTCAACTTTAAAGAAAATGTGATTACTAAGTGATTCTATAAACAGCATCTCTCTTTATATCTCTCCCTATCAGATTCTAAACGTTACAGTGAAAGGAAAAGTACGTGTCACCCTGGTGACCAAAAGTGACCCGTATAAACCGCACCCCCATGACTTGGTGGGTAAGGACTGCAAGGATGGTTATTATGAGGCAGAGTTTGGACCAGAAAGAAGAGTCTTTGCGTAAGTTGTTGCTTTTAATGTTAAAATGTCCTAATGTTACTTAAATACAGTAAAAACCTTTTGATTGCAGATGTATTATCTGCATATTTTGCTCTAATCTCATTTGGGCCTGTTAGAATTTTCCTCCTAATGAAATGAAACATCTCTGTCCCCCACATCAAAGCCATTCCAGTGTGCTTTCCGTATTACTCCAGCCCACACACTACCACAGTTCTCTTCCGAAGGGCTGTCCATTCTTCTTCTTTTTATTTTTTTTTAAAGAAGCATGTTGTTTCAGAGTAGGGAGCCATGCAGGGGATTCCCCTGATATGCAAAATGAGAGCCTTAGAGCTCCAGTCTGCCCTCAATTTTAAACAGTATGTCAGTAGGGTTAGTTCTAACCTCACTCTTCCTGTTAGCTTTAGTCTTTGGGATCAGTGTTCAAGATGGACAATACATAGAGCTAGGCACTTCTGACCGCTCAAAAACAGGCAACGCAGTTTAACAGATTGTTTCTTTGTTTTTTCCAGGTTTCAGAACCTGGGTATCCAGTGTGTGAGAAGAAGAGAAGTGAGAGATGCTATAATGCAGAGGATTACGCGGAGAATCAACCCCTTCAGTGGTGAGAACAAATGACACTTTTTTTCTCTATGGCCTAAACAGAATCCGCATACACAGAAATGTCATCAAATTTAATCAGAATTGGGTTAAATCAGACAAATTTTGAATGGAAAATGTCCGCAAATTCCATCTGGGCTCACTTTCTTTCACTTTCTCGTGTTATCATAAATTCTGTATTTACATGATGTACAATGTTAAAATTCCTGCCTTCAGTACTGTATTACACAAACCGCATCTGACAATGCAGTTAGAGTAGAAAAAAATCACTTCTCTTTATTAAGCGAAGGTGTTACACAACTGGCTGCGGTATTGAGTGGCATATGATCAGGGGGAATTTATTTAGAGACGGAGGAATGTCAGGAGGAACTGTAAACTATACTTTTTTGTGTAACTGATAGCTTTGGCTTGTTCTGCCTAGAGTATGCAAACAGCCAAATACTTCAGGAATTCCATGCAAACTATTGCGTGGGAGGAAATTACAGCAGGGTTAGCATTTTAAAAGCAGCTTCTCTAGGTAGTTTTCTAGGTCTGTGTCTTTTGCCACCAGCAGCAATGTTTTTTGTGATAAATAAGTCTGACTAGTGGGCCTACAGAGTAACGTTTGGAAATGCTAGCAATTTAAGGCATCGATTCCTTATGGTTTTATATATGAAGTGATTCAACAAGCATGTCACATTGGTGTGGAATCATCATGTAGTGTCGTAGCACTCTCCAGCCAAAAGATATGTGAGAAATCATGAAAATGTTGCAACAGGACTTTACACAATATGGTTAGTGAACACAGGGAATGCTGGATTGTGAACTTGCTTCCTCATGCTTGTTCTGCTGTTCTCTGTGGTGACGGGCTGTTTGAGGGACTGCTCTCGCTTCTGCTGTGATAACCAAATAAAGATCTCTCTCTTTGGCTGCGTAACACTGACAGTCCCCTGAAATTAGGTGGATTAGTCACGGTGGCAGTCACAGTTAGATTAGTTTTGATATTGCTTTTGAAGTTTGGTCATGTGTTGAAGGGATGACCTGCCAGAGATGACCTCATTTGCACTGACGTTATCCCACAATGATTGAATCGATGATGCATGCATATGCAGTGTATACATTCATTTCATTTATTGACTAGGTAATCGAATGTTTTTTGAGAGGAGGTATTCGTTTTTGTGGTTAGGGTTGTCAAAAACATGAAAGTACAGCTGAGAAATAAATGTCATACCAGTAATTGTGATTAATGATGTAGTTGTTTCATGTTCTGCTTAATACTTCTACAATGAAAAAAGATATTTTGAAACCCTTTTTTAATGCAACATAGCTGGTAAATTTTGCAAGCAGTGAAACTGCAAATAACGCACTAAATTAAACATAAAATGTAGTAGAAAGACTGAAGTAGCATTTTCTATGCTAGCTTACTTTCTCTTAAACTCAACTTTGAATAATAAATTTTAACACATTAAGAAGGAATGTATTCACTTTGGATCTGAAGTCATTCTCTAAAATATATATATTTCCTTTCATGCCTTTTAATGTGAATAGTAATAGCCTACTTTAAACATTAAAATATTTACAAATGAAATAAAATTATTATACATATATATTTAGTGCTATATATATATATATATATATATATATAGTACTGTCAAACAATTAATCGTGATTAAATAAAGACACATACAAACAGATACATATAAAGACACATGCATACAGTATATATATTGAAAATATTTATAGATTTATATTTATATTTTATATTT
>JAUMHE010000014.1:37000-50765 GCA_032359235.1 Enteromius mattozi | reverse complement strand
ACAGATACATATAAAGACACATGCATACAGTATATATATTGAAAATATTTATAGATTTATATTTATATTTTATATTTTATATTTTATATTTATATTTATATTTATATTTATTATTTTATACAAATATTTAATATATAAACATAACATATTTTCTTAAATGTGTGCATGCAGGTGTTTGTATTTATATATGCATAATAAATCTTACAAACTTTTGTATGTATGTATGTATATACAGCCAATATAATATAGAATATTATATATAATATATTATTAGAATAATATTAATATAATATACTGTAACATCCTAAAATATGTGCCGTTGTTCATGTTCACTTTAAAACTTGTTATTCGTTGAGAGTTCAAATTACACATAAATGCACATCAAAAAGTGATTTTCATGACATTTGATTACAATGTCCTTATTTGGCTGGTAATATGTGCACAATAAGTTGAAATAACAGCTGACAGCTGTGGCTATAAAAACGTATGGTGTCTCTGAGGTTGCCCATAGTTGTATTTGCCGTGATGGGTGCTGAGTGGGTGTTAAGTGCACAGTATGGTGTTAGATGTCACAGATGGTGGGTTCAGGTGACGAGAGATGAGTGTGAGTCTTGGGAATGGTGCCCACAGAATGGAGAATCTTCACCTGCCAACCCCCCTTTCTCTTTCCAACTCAAACTCTCTACCTTCCAGCTGCCCACGCTAACCTAAATCATCCCCCACTTGCGACTGCTGTCCACTCGTTTCTCTTGCTCTCTGACTTCAATACATGCAGAACCAGAGGCGCACATATACGCAAATAAACATGACCACACCGCTGCTCGCAGTTGCCTTTCTCACACTCCGCCTCTCGCTATCTTCCGCACCCACTCATCTCCTCCCACCTTATCTCTGTTCCTCTGTTCCTTCTTGTCTGTTTTACATCTGTCTGCTGTGCTCCTCGCTGCTCAGCTTCCGTCTCCATCCTTTTTTCCCACTTCTGGGCTTGTGGTCTGGACAGAGGTGTCTCTTCGCGTCAGGAGGCCGCCCCCTTTGCTGCAGAGTCGTCAGTGATACGCTGTCGCTCAAGCTGTCTTTCTCTATTTCCACCTGCTGTGACCTCAGAGCTCTCAAAGCTCGTCACTGGTGTGGGCGGGATAGCCGTGGGGTGAAAAGAGGCAGACTCCTGAGAGTGAGAGCGTGGGGCGGAGGTGCACACACTGAGAGATGTCTATATACTCGTGTGGGCGATTGTGCTATCGTAGGTTGATGTGTCAGTGGCATTTCTGGTGATGCTGCTGGGTGAAATCTGCAAGTGCACTGCATGCTGCTTGCTTTTCTGACTTGGACAACAATTATGCTTTTCTATAAATGCTGCCTTCAAATGCACCTTGGTCGGGCGTTCATTATTATAGCATGTGTTTTAGTCCAAACTATCACTTGGAAACACAGGAACTGTATTGTGAATAGTAATCCAAATTCGAAATACTAATTTATATCACTTATTTTTATGTGGTGTCACTGAATTTGAAGTAAATTATACACAATGTCTGCTTAGACCAAAAAAGATTGTAAAATTAATTCAATTACTAAAATTATGATATATCATTTATTTCTCTTTCTTTTGTGATGTCACATATTTATCTTTATTGTTAAATTATAAATATGTATATATAAATATGTATGTATTTTGCATAAATTACAATAAGTTACTCTAAAATATTATAAAATGTTCCAAGTTCTTTGTAATGTATTGATTAGGCTATGTATGCATTAAATATGTATATATTTTGCATAAATGACCAGTAAAAAGTACAAAAAATATTTTATTATATTAACGTAAAAAAGTGAATTTATTTTAATCAATAAAATTGAGCAATACAGCAAAATAAATATACTCATTTAAAAATAATAATTATTTTAAAATCATTTTAAAATAATTTAGAATAATATACATTTATTTATATTTTGCAGAACTGTGGGAGACATGCTATTTTAACGTAAACATTTTTTTTTTTAAATGCCAATACTGCTCTCAAAATCATAACATTTAGGTCTTCGTTAGGCAAACAATGACAAAAAAAATCTAAAAAACAAGTTGTGCCACAAGTGTGGCAGCTAGTTTTAAATCAACTGACCTGGTTTTTGTTCTCTTGCCTGTTTCATTTTCTTCTCCCTCTTCTGCTTTCCTCTGTATTCATCTCATTCACATAACTGTATATCTTCTGCTCTGTTTTGACACACAGATTACATCTATATGTTGATATGTTTTTTTTACAGTTGAGTTGCACACTGCAACTTTAAACGTATGTTTTGTGTCCACAGTTCCCCGGGAACAGCTGCTGCAGACTGAGGAATATGATCTGAATGTGGTGCGTCTTTGCTTCCAAGTTTTCCTTCAAGATGAGAGCGGGATGTACAACACCACGCTGCCTCCCATCATCTCCAACCCCATCTATGACAACAGTGAGTTCACACAAATAAAAACACACACTGTCATTTCTGCACAGCAACAAAAGGAGTTGAAAACTTTTTGCTTGACTGCAAAACAACACTGACTCAGACAGTGACATTAATTTAGTTTAGTCAAATGTTGAAATAGATTACAATATTTATTACTATTTTAGTTATATTTTTATTGTAGTTTTTATTATTGCCTTTAGTTTCTTTATACAAATACTTAAAACTTATTACAGTATTTGCTGTTATAAGTAATAATGAGTTTTTTCAGTAATGTAAATTTCAATCCACTACATAAAAAAACAAGCTAAATTTGACATTTATTAGTAGCTAAATTATTTTTGCTAATAATAATAATAGTTACCAGTGTAATGCTCACTACTGGTATTTTAATATCTTCTATATTTTATAGTATTAGATTGAGGAAAAACGTGGTATAGCGATACCCTTCAGAACACAACCGTTTAACAGCACTTTTGACTGATTTACTGATGCAAGTCACTGCCGCTACAGAGTATGAAGCTGTGGCAATGCATTGCTTAGGTGACAGATCTGTCAGTGGCCACATCCCACACAGGAAGCATAGTCCATTTCAACACTTCCTCACGTGATGGTGCTATACAGCGTGAGCAGAACAGCAGTGCTTGCAGTGTTTTTTGTGGTTGTGTGATGCTAAATAAGTCAGAAGATTAAAAAAAAAAGAAAGCTCAGGCCATGACTGAGCTAAACCCTTTCATCTGCTTGTAGAGGCCGATTCTCAAGTCTTCCATTTTGTTCTCGTGACAATGCAGTAAAACAAGCCAGTGTTAATATGGCAAAGCTTCTTTGCCATTACAGAAATCAGTCTCAGAAAAGAGGAAGCAATAAACCACCCCACCCTTACTCTGTAAATCATGACAGGTTTGGCTGCTTTTTTAGTCTCAGGACATACTGTTTGCAAGTGTGGCTTTGCCTGCAGATAGTCTGATAAAGTCAAAGAATGTGAAAAATGATTTCCTGCTGCTCATAGCGGTGCATGTCTGTTTTTAAGTTGGCTAAGATTTTCTTATTTTCAAACTCAATGGCCTGTGCTTGTTTCAGGAGCCCCGAATACAGCCGAACTGCGAATCTGCCGAGTGAACAAGAACAGCGGCAGTGTGAAGGGAGGTGATGAGATTTTCCTCCTCTGCGATAAAGTGCAGAAAGGTACGGGAATATTTTAATTATTTGGGGAAAAAAAGTGTTAGTGACTTCAGCCATTTTGCTCACTTAATCTAAAAGCAAAAGCTGAAATAGAGATCTGAAATTCATGTTTGTATTTATCAAGTTATTTATTCAATCTCACATGTCCTTTTCTTTTATTCATCATCCATTCATTTTACTTTATGGAAATTATCTATCCATCTTCCATTGCTAGTTTTCTAAGCCATTCTTTTATTTAATACCATCACATCACCTTACTCTAGATGACATTGAGGTGAGGTTCTTCACTTCGAACTGGGAGGCCAAAGGCTCCTTCTCTCAGGCAGATGTACACAGGCAAGTGGCCATAGTGTTCAAGACACCCGCCTACTGTGACACCACCATCACAGCCCCTGTCACAGTGCGCATGCAGCTGCGCCGGCCCACAGACCAGGAGGTCAGTGAGCCCATGGAGTTCCGCTATCTGCCCGATGACAAAGGTAAAAGATCACCCACATCATGGATTTTTTGTTGTTGTTGTTGTTGTTACAAATGGCTCAATGATAAATAAGACTATCCATGATCAAATATTTTGAAATCTAGTTTAATATTCATGTGGAAATGTACTTCATATAGTCATGCCAGACTTTTTATTCAAAATATCACATTTTTGGGCAGTTGCACCACATGACGTTTCACAACCTCTTTTAAAATTCTGACACACATGAGTGCACACACCATAATTATTATTTTAAAAAATGATAAATATATTTTTCAAAGTAAAAAGTATTTATTTTATAAATATCGTTACATTCTTAATTACTTTTTTTTTGGAGGAGTTGCTCCTCAACCTGTATTAACTCTGCGTTGTAAAAAATAGGGCAACAGATATTAATATAATGTAGTGTTTTATGCCACTTTATTTTGCTAGTAGATTAGAAAGACAAATATGAGCATCTCTTTTCATTTTCAGATCCATATGGCTGTCAAGAGAAGAAACGTAAAATTGAAAGCCAGATGAAATCCTTCTCTGGCTTCTCTCAAGGAACCATGAGCTTCATGAACAGACCAAAAGCAGTGCCTTCGGCAGTTTTGATGAATCAGAGAATCAAAACTGGTAAGATGCACAACACTTTTCATGTAAACCATACTAAATAGCTACATTTTCTACATATATGTACTTATAACCGTATTCTTTCTACAGAGCCACCAAATTATTATCGTACACCAAACCATGGGGTGATGCGAAATCCAACAGGCTATTATAACAAAGCCCCTCCATCCTGCCCCATGATGCCACCCCAAACGGAAACCCCCCCATCAGGAACACACAATCAAGCATGGCCCAGTTCAATCACCAACGCCACCAGTAATGGAGCAGGCCTACAGCAGGTGAACCAAAGTCCCAGCATCCCAGGAGAAAGTGGAAACAGCCTTCCTCAACTGACCGCTATGGATCTGGAGTTTCTTCTAACTAATGGCCCAACCAGCAACCAGCCTCGACACGACCAACCGAACCAGCAGGTCCAGCAAGTCCAGCAATCCCAACAGCCACCTCAAAGGCAAGGAGTAGAAGGAGCCCATAACTGGTATAACTTTAACCAACAACAGTCTCAAAACACCCAGAATGGGGCAACAAACACCAGTGGGTCAATGGGAACAGGCTACTTGTATACAGGCAATATAGAGGATGATTTATTTCAAAACCTCATAAGCAATCAACAGCCAATCCTACCACTGAAACAAGAACCTCAGGGGCCGAGCAACATGGCTGTGCTGGGGCCCAGCTTGGAATGTGTGCAGTCCTTCACCGCTCTCCTGAACTCCACCACCCCCAATGGAAGTACCACAGAGACCATGAGACAAATGGAAGCTGGTGGGACCAATCAGAGGGTCTCGCATGTATCGTACCCTAACAGCGGCATGGGGCAGGAGAGCAATCTTGATTCTTTCTCCTGGCCGTACTTACCTGAATAGAGTCGAATTCCATAAGTGTTTAAGATGTTCATGATTTTGTTCTTTAAATGTAGGCTCTGATTCATGTTCACTGAATGTATTTTATTAAAATCTGAAGGGCTTGTTGTCCTAACAATACTGTAAGATGCTTCCACCAATTAGGGAAAGCATTTCATTAAATGTTTATGTACATAACAGTCTGATGGTCATAGTGTAGACGTTTTGTGAACAAACGCTCAATTATGACAGTTTAATTGTGTTCCTTAAAGTGGGAACTTGCAGGGTATTTTCCCTGGGTAATGGCTATGTCATTTTAAACATGCTTCTTATCCAAGGTTCTCAAATGTACTGTTCAAACAAGGCTTTTCTTTGCTTACTCAAAAGCGATATTATGGCTTTAGAAAACCAAGACCAATGTCTTATTCTGTTTTTACTTTATTCAACATACACAAGCTTTTACATTGTATTTTCTGTTGGTGAGTTTTTGTATTTTTATAAAATGAAACTTTATACTACTGAACATGGATTTTGTGATTTCATGTATGTAATGTCTGATACATTCTGAGCTGATTTGTGGCTACATTTTTGATATGTAGAGATGGCCAAAGTTTGTTTTCATTCATACTGGTAATTTGAATGCATCATCTGTTTCTGTTTCACATTTCAAAGTTCATGTAAATAAAGGATAAACTCTCTAATTTGGTCTACAGATGTTTTTTTTAATACAATATTAAGTCATAAGAATGAAGAGGAGACTTTGGATGCAAATAATGAATGTCTGGCTTTCATATTTCTGAACCTGCTGACATATGCTCCTAACAATGAGAATTTGAAAACCAGAGAACCAGTCAAGTTGTTTCAACACGCAACAGGGCTATATATAATGCTTAGAAACACATTATAGTTATTCTGAGTTGCTCAATCGATTTTGAAACTTTGGAATTTTTAACTTCCTAATTGACTTTTTGATTCACTTTTTTCAACAATTTGGAAATATATTCTTTTACTTTTTGTTTCTCTTTCTATGTCATTTCAGTACTGGATATTTTAAAATAATGATGATCTTTTTACATTTTTAGCACACAAGAATATTGCGTTCACTGTCCGTTAATTAAATAATCAATTAGAAATTACCTACATGGGTAAAATCATTACCAACACCCTTTTAAGACGGAAGTTATATGATTAAAAATACTATTCAAAAGTTTGGGGTCAATCGTTTGTTTCTAAAAGACGATTGTTATGCTCAACAAAGCTGAAATAAGCTAAAAATAACTGTTTTCTATATTTTAAAATGTAATTTATACCTGTGATCACAGAGCTGAATTTTCAGCAGCAATTACTCCAGTCTTTGGTGTCATAGGATCCTTACAGATCAAACTGGCTTGCTACTCAAGTAACATATTTATTTCTTAAATCATCAATCTTGAAAACTTTGTGAAAATTATCATTTTTTCCCCAGATGCTATGATAGATAGAAAGTTAAAAAATTTTTTTTAAAAAGCCAGTTGATCACTTAAATACTGAAAAGAATCTTCAGAACAAGTAAAATTCAAATAATAATGTCACCTTTCACACAGTTTACAAAGTTTAGAGATACAATCAGTTTTAAAGAATCTAGTAGAAACAGCCAAAAATGAATGATGCAACATCTATGACCTCTGAAGTCTGATGTTCACTTGCTTCCCATCTGTCCAGTATACTTTTTCACACACAATACACAGAGATCATAATGGACTTCTCACAAATGTTAGCTTCATTTGGCATCCTTCAGCATTAATAAAACTCGAACCATAGAATTATATTTATTCAGTAGTGTGATTAATATAATATAGGAATAGTTTGCCCAAAAATGTAGATGAGTTTGTTTCTTCATCAGAACAGATGTAGAGAAATGTAGCATTGCTTCACTTGCTCATCAATGGTTCCTCTGCAGTGAATGGGTGCCGTCAGAATAAGAGTCTAAAAAGCTGATAAAAACATCACAATCCACAAGTAATCAACATAACTCTATCAATTAACATCTTGTAAAGTAAGAAACAAGTCCATCGTTAAGATGATTTACAATCACTTCTGACTAATATACCAAAATCAAAGACCAATAATGCTTCCTACAGTGATGCTTCCTATTTTCCACTCACATCAAAATAGACACACATAATTGTTTAGAATTCTTTTAGACTGTGTTATTTCTTCAGACGAGACAACTTTTTCACTGAAAGCAATAGTATGGTTACAGTTCGAAGCAAAGATTTTTAAGTGAAAAACATGTTAGTGATGGATCTGTTTATTACAAACACGCAGCTTGTGTATAACTTAAATTAATTTTGATTTATTTTGACGTTTTTTACCAATAGTTTGTACTCATTTCTGCTGGCATCCATTCATTGCATTGTATCTCAAAATCTCTTCTCATCTACATCTTGGATGGCCTGAGGGTAATTCTTCTGAATCTTCTTTTCAAGCGTCAAAGAAATCGCTTGTGAATCCTGTACAAAAAAAAATGAACAATCATAGTCCTTTAAGCCAACAATGTGAGTGATTCTTTTTTTGGGTAAAGATGTCAGTCAGTCCATGGATTTTTTTAACAATCTTTTTCTATATTCTGATAAAGCTCACAACATTTCTTGAAATTGTGTTTTACAGCCAGTATGAACTAGAGCTGCTTTCCTCAGAGCCAGAGACGTCAATACCTGTGAATACAGGACACACTTGAAGACAAACTGTTCTTATGGTCTTATCTGGAAGATATGCCGTTTAAAATCATGGCTTCCTGTATGTGTGTCTGTAGCAAACCACAATGCAGCTCCTAAACAGAAACAACATTTCATACACAGGGAGAGTGCAAGCATTACTGCGGAATTTTAGTAAGTTGCATTTCATTAGAAATAATTGTCAGTTATGCATGTTAATGAGGGCAAAGGTAAGAGTTTAATGACTCAGATCAAATCATAAAGCCTCGTAACTACCATTGTAAGGTATTAATCGCACAGATCTTGGTGGAAAATACTTGAGCAGACATCAGTGTATTTTACCTTCCTGGAACTAATGAAGAAGATGAAAATAAAAACCTTAATTTTGCGCATCATACTGATGAAAAATAATCTTCGATTCTGTATTGGAATAAAACAAAAAAATGATGACCTCATGCATTTGCTGTATAATTCTACTTATTTTCCAGTATATGCATTGTTATATGTATAAGTGCTTCTGTGTTTAACATTGGGTTTTGACCAGGCTCTCAACCAAAGCATATAAACCTTTATGGCAATATCATTATCCTGTTACCAGCACTCAACACTGTGCTGAAAAGGGATTCCTAACTCATTTGTTATTTGCGTGTCTACATTAGAATGATACATGTTCGGTCAGAGCATTTCTGCCCTGGAACAAAGCCAGGGCAAAACACAACAGTGCCAAACTTCTCAGTTCCAGTCAAGCTCCTCCTCCTGTCCTCCGTCACGAGCACAAACACACACACACACACATATAGTTGCGTGATGGGAAATGGATGACACGCCTCACAGAACTGCCTTTTCTTGTGTGCTGCTCTCACCAGGAGAATGAGGAAGTTCACAAGGAAATATCACATTACAGTCTAATAATGTACTGTGTTTATGAATGGTGATTGAATGAAAGCTGCAATGCCAAGTTTTGCTATCTGGCGCTGATGAGAGAAAAATGCAATTCAGAAAAGGACTATACTTAAAATAAACAAAAAGGCAGACAACTAACTAAAGTAGTAATTAAAAACAATTATGCATTAGAAAATACTAGGCCTACTTCAAAACAGCATGATCGCCCGGTCTTCCTTTTTTATACTCATGATTTTTACATTTTTTCATGATACGAGTAACGCATGTGTATATGCACATTTATAATAGATAATAAATAATTCATTTGACAGAGCTGTAATTACTTGGATGCTTGTTAGAAAAAGCAGTGGTTATGTAGTAAATGTTAATATTACTTGGAAAAAGTGGATCTTTTAAGGTTGCTTTATTTTATTAATGTAGTTCCTTAGCACCAAGCTTAAACTGCAAATCAAGAATTTATGTAATGCTTCTCATTTGTGCATTAATAGCTCTTAAGTTTATTACTCTCCTTTCAGATGCAGTGAATCTCTCCTTTATTACTCTCCTTTCAATGACTGACGTGCGAGCGAAAAGAGTGGGCTTTATTGGTGGATATGATATTTAAAAAATTCCAATTATGTATGTAAAAATACTTTTACATCATGGAAAATCTGTAAAACCGATTATCAGTCAATTTCTAGTTTCATTCAATGTGTTACTTGCAATTCTGTGTTATCATTTGTCAAACTCACTAGCAATTTCTTTGTGAAAATTCCATTTTTTTCAGTATCGAAACATTAATGAATTTGAAAAACATGCTTATGTTTTATATAAGGTACACAAAATCATTTAAGTAGCAGACAAAACACCCCACTTTCTAAAGGTCTAAAGCAAAGGAAACAAAGCCAGAATCGCTTCAGCAAACAAATCTACTTCATACAACTGTAAATCCAAGGGTACTCATTAAACTGCTTTGTTTGGAGAAAGAGAGGCATGTGTAAGTGTCCTGAAGGTCTGTCTAATTACATATTGCCTGTGCGTTTGACTGAAATGCTTACCTCATGTGCAATGAATCTCAGATTTCAGCACAGAGGGAAAATCCCTATAAACCTACAGAGAGACCTGCATTAGAAAAGTCTGTGCATGAAAGATGAAAATGATCTGACTCAGATCTGAGTTAAAAACTTTATACATACTGAACTTATCACTATTCCATTCATAAATTCCATTCATACTAAAATGTATTTTCTTCATTCAGTGCCACACCTCCAAACACTTTCACTCTCATACACTCTTATACTCACTTTGAAAATAGTATACAACACAAGCTAAGAGTTACACTACAGACCAGGTTACACACCCCAGACATAGCAGAAAGTTTTTCACATTTGAAATGTTTACAACTTTTACAACTTTTACAACTTAAAGTAAATGAATCGATTAATAAGATAAATCTAATTATTAAAAATATATTTTGTGTAAAATAGCCTATATCCAATGGTAGCCAGTGTTATCGACAAAACAAGACATTAAAACTTTTTCACACAATTAATGAATTAATTGCATAAATTGGTTATAACAATAGTAATATATTTATATTTAATGAAATGCTATAAAATGTGAGAAATTCATTACCATTTTGATTTCAGTTTAATACTAGGCTGTAGTCCAGTCTCATGGCAATTCGTACATATTTCACGAGGTGGCTAATTCGTACAAACTCATACGACCTCACTCGTACGAATTCATACAATTTTTGCTAAATCGTACATATTTTACAAGTTGCCAGTTCGTATGAATTTGTACGAATGACCTACACATAACCCCGCCCCTAAACCTATCCGTCACTGGGGTTTAGACAAATCACACAAAATCACACAAGAGTGAAGTCGTACGAATTTGTACGAATTTGCAGGAATTTGCCACCTCATACAAATACGTACGAGCTAAATATTTACGAAATAAAATATTGTAGCCTATTAAAATGTACATTTAGAAATAAAGCTTTATCTTCGTTTAATAAGATCAATAAGATTGCGACTTTATTTAAAAAGTGTGGGCTCATACATCCAGTGGTTTGTTTACAGCTGAATTAATCACAGAAAATGGCTGAAATATGATGATGATGAAGATGATGATGATGACGACGACAACATTCATAAGTGAAATATTATGAAGAATATATTATAAAATAATAGCCTACCATTTCTGTAGCTGTTTAATTCAAATATTGATTTATTTATAACTATTTAGCTCTAGCTAAATCTTCAGCTAAGCTCTGCCTTGTATTAAATACTTGTTATTTATTTATTTTATTTTATTTAAAAAAGATTTTTGTAGCCTACAGACAATATGTCCTGCCCCCATTCATCTAGATGTACCTGACCACCGAGCACCTGCTTGTTGGTCAAACACACGTCAGTTTGTGGGCTGGTAAGTGGGCTGGAGAGGGAGAAGGTGTTAAGAGCTCAAATGTCACGGCTGGCCCCGTACTCAACAAGAAGACGGCCCCTTGGTCTCACTCTCCCACATACTGTGACGTCTTCTGACAACATGAGCTCCTCCTCATTGCTGAACTTAGTCCCACACAATGACATCACAAGACCTTTCTAGCTCCGCTCATGACACATTTGAGGGGTACCAGGGGCAGAGGGGCCTCAAGGCCTAACCACAAGATTTAAGCACAACATATCGATACTTTCACCAACTTGTTCTGATAGTTTCAGGTCACATGCTTTACTTCTGCTTTTCAACAGAGCTCACCGTCAAAGAGGAACAACATTAATACCATGTCTTTAAAAAGAACTGCATAGGGAACTTAGAAATTCTCTATCTTTAGTTTGTTATCTCATGCAAAGGCTAAAATATTATTTGAATCATTTTTATTAAGCGAACTAAACACTGGGTTTTAGCTTGGTGTAACGTTAGGTACACTCTCTAGAAGTCTAAAATAAACTTCAGTTTTGACCTCGCGCTCACACGCTTTAATTAGGCTACTGAATTCGAACGCGAACATTATTATTTGAGAACGAGCAGTGTGTTTGTGGTTCTGACGTTCACAGTGCTGTCATCACGGAAAAATTAAGTGGAAACGAAAACAACTTAGACATTTCAAAACTGGCCGTGTGTTTGAGTGCGAAGGGTTGAGGATGACCCCTGTTGGTCATGCGTTTACAGCACATCACCTCAGAGCTCGTACGCACGTTAAGCACCGGTGCTGCCGCCAACAGGCTCCTTCAGTGTTAGCACGCTGTAAGAAATGTAGCCGTCAACTTTTAATGGAAAGTGTTAAATGTTTATAGAAAGATTTTTACTTACAGATTTCTACTTACAGATTTATTAAAAAAAAAAAAAAAAACTCACACACACAAAATGTATAGGTAGCCTCATTTTAACTTTAAGTAATTGTTTTAATTTTAATAAGATACAATAATGATTTATTGTATTATATGTATTAGTGTAAGGTATTCATTTACATTAAAGTTACTCTTTAGAATTTAATAAAAGAAAATATTTAGTCTGATTTTTAAATATTTAATTTTAAATAATCCTAATTGA
Organism: Enteromius mattozi; assembly: GCA_032359235.1. Classification (NCBI taxonomy): domain Eukaryota; kingdom Metazoa; phylum Chordata; class Actinopteri; order Cypriniformes; family Cyprinidae; genus Enteromius; species Enteromius mattozi. Next base: position 38,076 of record JAUMHE010000014.1, on the reverse strand, counting down.
ATTAGGCTAATTATTTGTATTTTAAGAAGATAAATGAATAATTTAATACAATGTATTATGAATATTATGATATTAAAATCTATCCAGTGTAATACAATTTTTATTTATGGTGTCAGGACACAGACAAAGAGAGAAAATAATTATATTATTTTATTGCTTTTGCTCTGTGATACTTTGTTTTATTTTATGCTGATATTTAATTTTATTTGTTCATTACTTATTTATTAATTTACATTTTACAATTGCATTCAAAAATTGCATACACTATACACAATTCTATATTTAGCAGTAAACATATATGGGTTTGTCATGTATGAAAAGACATTTTAGATGTTTCATGAACAGACTGAATTTCCACATAAATTTCTTAGTGTTTTTAAAGATCATCTTCATGTAAAGTTGATGGTTAAATGTAAAAGGTAACCTCAGAAAGATGTTTACATTTTATGGTGTTTTTGATATTTTTTGCATGTTTGTGAATATATTTATGTTTAAAGTGCACTTCATCAGCTTATGAGAATTAAAATGCGTGTTTTGTAAGGTTTCATTTTTAGAAAATGTTATCACTGTAAGGTATTTTTTGTTGTTGTAGATTTTATTACAAATGTATTAAAATGTGTGTGGACAGTGGGGAATAAACAATTCAGTAAGGTTGCTTTAGCAATATAAATTTGCCAATTTTAGATTAGGTAAAACAAAACAAATGTATGCTACTACTATTTAAAATATTTAATTGGGCCAATAACATGGTTTGGTAGATTTTTCCAGTTGGCTCAACCTATTATTTCTCATAGAGCCAATGTTTTAAAGAAACTGCAGAATTTTAATTGTGGGCCAATGGAACAATTTAGATGTAATCAGACACTAGAAAATTTTGAGTAGGGGAGGTTTGAATTTTTTTACAGTGCAGTAATTAACTTTATAAATCTGGAAATGTATGTATGTATGATTTATTGATTGATTGATATTTATTTAGATATATATATTGGACATATGGGCTAAATACAGGTCCTTTTCAAAAAATTAGCATATTGTGATAAAGTTCATTATTTTCTGTAATGTACTGATAAACATTA
>JAUMHE010000014.1:0-36900 GCA_032359235.1 Enteromius mattozi | reverse complement strand
TTTTCTTAATGCCTGTTGAACATAACAAATACATTTTATGATTATTACAATAAATTTCTTACATACAGCTCCTTTAAGAAGTGTGATTTTGGATTATAGATAGATCTTTGTCTTACAAACACACAGCTGTTCATTTCACAAGCCATTAATTGATGGACTAGTCATGTGGATTACTTGTGGATAATTGTGATGTTATATCAGCTGTCTGGACTCTAATCCTGATATCACCCTTTCCCTGCAGACGATCCATTGGCAAGCAAATGAAGCTACAAAAGGTTCATTTCTGTTTGAAGTATTCCTTAATCTGACACACTAAACCAGCTGGGACTGAATAATAAACCCAGTAGTAAGTACTTTGGTGGTATAACCTCACCCAGCCATGCTGGAAACTGTGGCATGATGCACATTGTTAGGAATTCATTCAAAAGAACCGAGACTGTATGCATCAAGCATACAGTGGAAACCCTTATCCAGTTAAATAATGGAACAGCGCTGCAACCTAAACCCGATCAGCCTGGCTGCACGCACGTGGAGAAAAACAGCTAGAACTCATCCAAATCTTCACAGGCTGCAGTTTCCCTGACACTGGGAGAGGCCCGTCTAGATCTAGTCTTCACAAGAGATGTGTGGATAGGTAAATATTTTAAAGGTTAGATGAACAAAAAGTGTAACAAAGGTTGCTGTGTGAGTGTAAAATACTGTTCATGGTTAGGCATGCAAATCTTTTGGTTTAAAAATAAAACTAAATAAATGACACATTTAAATCATTTGTGTCTTTACGTAGCCAACTAATGTTTTAAAGGCTGGGCAGAAAAGTTTTATTTGACTATCTACTGTCCCTGCGTTTTCTCTCCAGAAGAACAGTCACATGTCTGACTCTTACTTTAACCATCGCCATTTAACTGTGTAACTATATATGTCTAATTCCCCTGTGTGACATCTAACAGCAGTAGCACTGGCCAGCATATTCATAAATACATCAGGGATGGACATTTAAATACTTATTTACTACTGACATTTTGTTTCTGCTTAATTAAGGCCATTTGGCTGTCATTTGTAAGCCCTGTAAACTGATTAAATAATAAGAAAGCCTTCACTATTGGGAAGGAGTAATGGCAAATTGGGCCCAAAGGTGATCACAATATCAAACAGATATACATTTTGCTGCTAAAATAAACAAATATTTTTGCACGACTTTCTTCCTTGGAACAAGAAAGGAGATGTTGGGCAGAAATTTAGAGAAGAAAAGGTTTTCACTATTCACTTTCATTATGTGGAAAAAAGACGAAATGGAAGCAGTCATAACAGAGGCTGACAGTGCCTAGCACTCAAACATCTCCTGAGGAAAGTCAGTCATACAGATTTGGAAAAACATGTTGTGCAAATAATGACAGAATTCGCAGTTTTTTTGTGAACTATCCCTTTAAGATTCTCAAGCTGACATCTAAACGCCCTTGACCAAAACATCCAACCCCTTAAACCCCAAATCATGTAGTAAGAAAACGCATTTTTAGGCAAGACATCCGACCAAAACACCATCGGTTTGCACTGACACGCATGTCATGCGAGCGCCGCTGCTTTGAAAGTAGGGCAAATGAAAGCACAGACAGCCGCCTCGTTCGACAAACATGAAAGGGACATTTTCATCTCTTAAACGTCTATACAACTTCACAATGATAGAACCAACTTATTCTGAAAGCAGCAAATATATCCTAATTTCACCTCGGTTTTGGAGCGGCGTATCGTGTCAGTCAACTACTGTGCACGAGAAATGCCAACAACGTAGACAGTGAGAAAGGAAACATTGAAACACATGTACACTGTATAAGAAAGTGATGGAGTTACAATGTAAGCATTACCCGGTCTCACGGCCATAGATCCATCCTTCCTGCTGCACCACAGCGCGTTATCTCCGCTCTGGAGAATATAATGATCTTTAGCTTGAAACAGCTCCATGTTCACCGAAATACCAAAACATACGAGCTTCCCGACACCAGACCGCTGGATTTGTTCCCGATCCGAGAAACGAGGAAATGAAGCAGCTCTCTTTTCGTCCACTGGCAATCCCAATAGACGCCAGCTAACCTGCTAGCTGTGTACTTGAGTAAACGTTTATAGTAATCATATAAAGCATCGTGTCTCTATGTCAGCTACTGGCCGATCATCGACAATGAATCGTCGGTGCATTTAATGTCAGTTTAAGAAGGGCGATACTGTGGCTCGGAAATGTGCCGGTCGGTCTAATATTTTCCACTGAGGGGAGCAGCAGCGACTGAAACAATTTCCTCCAGTTATACACACACGTGACTTCCTCCGTCACACCGAACATCATACTTCATCTGTGACTGAGATGCCCCACCTGCAGTACTTGTTTTGATCTATTGTTTTATGTTAGATTGTTACTTTGCAGATCTATTTGGGAGACAATTGTATAACTGATGACCTGATTCAATAATATAATACTGCTGCCATATTTGAATGGTTGTAAAAGCTGTAATTATTCTAGATAAATTAGTTATGGGTATAAATATGTTAAAATAATAAATCTGTATGTCGAGCAGTGTGTGAAATTAATTGTGTTCTTTAGTATCATTGTTGTGCAACAAATGAATAAATTAAAGAAATTTCCATCTTAAACTGTAAATCTTGAGGGCTTTTGAGTACAGACTTAAATTTGGTGTCCTTTTAAAGACCACAAATCGGCAGGTTATTGAAATTGTACTGTTAAATAAAATAGATAGATGTTATAGAAGTTTACATTTATTGTTATTAAAAATGAACACAAATACTATTTTCAAATTTTATATTACATATGACTATGAAAATCAAAGTTAACACATCTAAATAAGTTGTGTTACAAATTTGAGGCTGGGATCACAAAAACAAAGCATTCATTAAGGCCTACAAGTTTTGCTTTATTTCACGGCCATTTAATTGAATCATATTCATGATATTGTTTGTGTTCACATAGCAAGTGCCAGAACCTTAGCCGAGTTTTGTGCCATTTTAGTGAAGTAAAACAGAAAGGTAAAAAATGCAGGCCCTAACTAGCTTTTGAAATGTTGGGAAAAACACTGTTTTAGTGATATATGTTACATCACTCATTGGCATCATACATGTCCGACCCTAAAAAAAACTTTGTTTAGTGTACATTTAAACGTGCCATCCCAGGATTTTACTCTCTGGCTACCCCTTTAAAAATTTCCTGGAGGTGCCACTTGTTCCATTGTTGGTAAGGTTTGCGATGGGATGGACCTTAAAAAAAATTAAAATTCTAAAAATGTAATGTTTCCATAGTATTCATATCATATGAATTAAAACATAGTAAAACAGTTACATTTTCTCATGAAATCTGCTTAAAACCAAAATGATTTTTTCAATCAACATCATTTTGTTTTGAATTTCTTTTTTTTATTATATTAATAGTAATATAATATAGACTATATTAATTTAAATTACTAAATTAAAATACTGGAGGGACAGTGGTCAGTAAAGCATTGTTCGCTGTCTGACTGGTAAAGATGTATCTGGCAGTAGGCGTCTTTCCACAATGCCTTTGAAGCCTATCCTAAAAGGAATTAAATGCTATCTAGATGGAATATTATCCCCAGTTGATTACATAACGCCATTGTCTCATTGTAGTGTTCAAGAAACCTTTCTTCTGCAAATATGCCTATAGGACTCTTTTTTTTTTTCATTATTCATTTCTTGACTTCTCTAAGATTAATTAAAGCTCACCTTTTCTTACAGTTGGAAATTTATAATTATTATGCTGACAAAGTCTTAATACTGCAAACACTGTAGAATAATCTCTTATACAACATTGGATGGACCAAGCAGTAGTTATTCTGTTTGTTTCTTCATAGTTTGTACATTTAAAAAAAAAGTATACAACTTGATGTAAGCAAAGTGCTTTATTATATCGTTTTTGCAGTCATGCTTATGTCACCATATCATGTCAACTGCAAATAACCAAGCTGTGAACACTGAACATTGCATACTATTTCACAAAACAGACTTAGAAACCAGTTTTGTTCGCAGTATTAGTACGATATCAGAGTCAGTAACAGGTCATTAAGATAAAAAAAAGTCTCACAACAATTATGTGAGACACAGCACTTTGTTTTAAACTGAATTTTAGCTGACACACAAGTCATTTTTGGTACACTAATTTCTAGTCCCTTTGAGCAAGTGTTTAAGTTGCCTTCCTCAAGGGCACAATGATAAAAAATGGGATGATTTTGGTACCTTTTCAGTTCATATACCACCGTAACTTTGGACTGACCCTTTGCTTTACCAAACCAGCCCCTTTATCATAAGGCGACCATATATTCAATGAGTTCTTTAGATTCAACATTTGAACATTCTTAAGTGAACATACTGGAAATGTTCATTTTGGCACAGAAAAATAGAATAAAAATATATCATCATTTTTATCACTATCATTCAACAAATAATAATACTGACAAGCATTCAAATCATCATAGGGAATTCTGTCAGAAAAGCTCACTTCCAACACTGAATTATTCTCCTGCATGATGTTCAGATGGTTACATTTAAAAGGCATGAATACCTTCCCATATGCCATAGTTAAAATGAATGCCTTTATCGTTTTTTGTAGCCCACACATGAACATTTTTAAAAATCAAATAAAGTTTTTACTATGACATCCCACTACTTCATTAACAACTTCTTAAGGAATATTCAAAAACATTTTACCATTCATTCATTCAACATGGTACAAAAGATTCTTTTTGAACGTTAAAATACTTTCTTCTGGTTCAAGGCCTCGTTTTCATGTGTTTTTGAATATAACTTGTCACCACTATGTCTTTTGCTACAAGACACTGGCATGGTGAGATTTGACAACAGCAGCATCACATAACAGCACACATGATTGCACTCAGTAAACAAATCACATTAGATCATTTCCAACAGAAAACTTCAATTATTCATGCATGCAACTAATAATAATTGCACAAGTAAAAACAAGAATGGGGATTTAATTAGTGTTTATCTCAAATGTGTGCCTTCTTTGTGCAATTATGAAATCTCCTTGACCTTCTCTGTGTTCGCCTGGTCAATCATACTCGGCTCTCCTTTCGCCTGAGGGTATGTGTCACCAGCCAGCCCTTCCATCGGCTCTCCAAACATCTCCAGTTCATCTAGAATGGTTTGAACTCTGCGAACGCCATCCCTCCGAGCCTGACGCACATCTGGGCGACCTTCAGGGTCTACTGAGTCCAGAGCCAGAAGTTCTTTGGTCAACATCTCTTCCAGCATCAAATATCTTTTATCATTCTTCTTTCCATCGAAACTTCTCACATCTTGCGCCAGTTTCTCCACACGTTCTACTATCTGCTGCACTTTGATCAGTCCTGGGTGGCTCAGATCTTGTTCTGAAGTCTCCTCAGGCTGGACTTGTGGGGGTAGGACCTCTTGAGGTGTTTGAGGGGCAGTGGTTTCCTGGGGTTCTGGTGCTGGAGGAAACTGAATGGTAATATTGGATGTCTCTGATACCTGCGGTGACTGCGGTACTGGTTGTTGTGCTTTTGGCTGAGGTGCTTGTGCAGGTTGTTGCTGTTGTTGTGGATGTACTGGCTGGTGATGTATTTGCTGAGGAACATCACTAACTCTTTGAACGGGAATCTCAAATGCAGGCGCTCTGACAATTTCTTCAAGTGGTTGTTCAGATTTAGGTGATATTGCTGCGTGTCCAATGTGTTGCTGGACCTAGCAATTGTAACATATTCCATTTAGTTAATGAACAGCTTAAGTAAATCAGTACCTATTAATAAACAACACACTTACCTGGGGTCTCTCTCCCATGATCTGAGACATGACTGGCGACTGGGCCAGTAAGGGGACCGAGATGGGACTGGCAGCTCGATTCTGTTGGATCTGAATGGGCACTTGTTCACGGTAGATTGGCATTTTTTCTCGCGTGGGATGAGAACTTTGGCTCGGCTGGGATTGTGAGACGCCCCCTACACCCTCATGGATCACCGGAATTGGGATGTAGCCCGCACGGAGACCTGTATTGCTGGATCGGTGCTGCTGATGAAGGCCACTCATTTGTTGGTGTGTGCCCTGTGGTTGATGAACCTGATGCACATAAAAATACATTCAAAGATTTTGGATAAGTAGTATTTTTTTAAAATAAGTAAATATTTTATTCAGCAAGCAAGCAATAAGTTGATCAAAAATGACAGTAAAGATATAAAAAAACAAAAACAAATTAAGTATTACTACTATTGTTGGCTCTTTGACGAATTGCTAAAAATGTTCATGTTCATAAAAATGATTCACTAAAAATGTGTTTATATCGCAACTTTCAACAAATCTATAAAATTTTTGTTTTTTTTTATTTTAAACAGAAAATACAGTTCCCAAAGAAAACTTATAAATGAAACCTCTGGAAGCAAAGTCTATGTATTTATGCAAAGCTTTCACAATGAATCCATAGCCTGACAGAAACTGCCATATCTAATAGAGAAACCCAGTTCCTAATGGTCCTACCTCAGGCCCGTGTGAAGCAGGTGAGCAAGACAAACATGCTTCCGATGGGGTCTGCACTGGAGATCTAGGCCGACAGTGGGATGCTGGGGTCGGGGAAGGTGTACGTCCATCTGTTCTCAAACTCTGCTGCACTGCCGGGTGGATGTAGGAGAAACTCGGATACTGCTGCAGCCTGGCTTCAGTGTTTTCATGGGAGACTGGGATGGGGATGTAGCCCTGGCGTAGCATTGGTTGCCTCATCTCTTGAATAAAGGATTTGCGCATGTCCTGAGGAGACTCAGGGGACATAGAGGGGCCATTTGAGAAAACCTAAAAAACAAAAGGAAAAAAAAGGATGGTTGAAAGGTCTATTCAACATAATCTCATTATTTGTATTTATAATAGTTGTATCCTCAAGTAATAATAAGACAAAATACTCTGCATCATAAGTCTGATCAAAAACATGACTTCTCTTCAGTCCAGCTTTGCTGAAGTATGTAGTAGCTATGTGCAAAATTGTTTTGCAGGAGAAGGCAAATAACTAAAGCATGTGGTTGGCAGGGTTTTTGTAAAAGCTCCAATTATCAACAACGGCATTAGACAGGATAAACAAAATGCTTTGATTGCACCAATGACTTGGCTATGGCCGAAAATATTAAAAACAAGCCAGAGATAATAATATACAGTTTTTCTCATAAAATCAGTAGCTAGATCATCATTCTGTATGTAAAAGGAAATACTGATATTGTTAAACAGAATACATCACAGTGAGCTGCAGTGGGGACAAACTTTGGGAGTTAAACTTTGTACATTTACAGCTACATTTACATTTATTTATTTAGCAGACACTTTAACCCAATACAATAAGTGGCTCATAATACACAGTTTCAGGCATTCAGACTAGTACAAGCAAGACAAAGAGAAATTAATGAATAGAAAGCAAAGTTGTTGTTTTTTTTTGTATTTTTAGTGTTATCGGTTATAATGAAACACACATTAAAAGTCACTTTTCTATTTTACATAGATACTTCATATGACACATTATGCGATGATTAACAGTATTTTACACCTGATACATTTTTCCTATTAGCATCACATCACTGTCAAGTTGTAGGCTTTTACGACTAGTCACACTCAGTTATATGCGAACTCCACCCGTTGTAAATCTGTCTAATGTCTTATATTATCCGTTATTGCAGGCAATTCAGTCACTGCTTCAATTCAGTACATATATGTAACACTCAATTTGAGCGTGTCTCGCATCTTCTCTCCTCATCTGTTTGACATGCAAAGGTCAGTCCGCCCTCTCTCAGTGACGAGGCAGTCCAGGAACAAACATGAAACACGAGTGGGTAAAAACTCCCTGTGCACAGCAACTGTTAAGCGATGGCATTGGCTTACAGGATATACTCTGTATGCTGTCGATTCTAATGCCATGACTCACTCTATGTAGCATTTTTCAATGGGTTCCTGTGCTGTTGACACTGTGTCTTAAAATACTCTTTGTGAGGGGGAGGGCCTCCCTTACTCATCAATGTAAATCAGAGTTGCACAGACACAACAAACATCAAATGAGATCAAATTCCTAACAAATGCTCATCTCGAAACACCTATTCTGATGTTCAAACAGCAAAGCAGCTACATCATTTAAGACAGGGGTATTCAACAGGCGAAAAAGTTACCCATGCAGATTTCGCTCGTGATCAGTTTGGTCACATGACTAAAAGTTAAGAAGCTAAAGTTCAGCTACATTTCATTCTCCTTCACCAATTAAAATATAATGTCTTGTACAGGTATAAATATATAAGCACATTCATATGGCATTATAGCTATGTTATTATAGGCCATGCTTAAAATGCAACAAATCTGAATCCTGGGCCTAAAAAATGATTTTTAATGTTACGAAATAATGGCAGTTATGTAGTTTTACTAAAACCAATATGCTAAACAGAGAGAATAGTGACTGTTTAGCGTATATGACCTCATGCCCTCTGCTTTTTTTGACAGACGCCAAGAGTAGCGCTCAGTTTATCTCCTGGCAGCTGTGTCTTTACAGCAGATTCTTGGTGACACTAACTTCGGACAAGTGTTGATCTATCTAATGAAAGATGCCAACTGGCAAGCCCTCGTGTCCCGTCCCCCCCCCCCCCCCAACTCCCAGAACCTGATGTGCGGAGAACAGTTTGACACTTCCAGTTTGTAACTTTCAAGCCCTTTCATTAGGAATGATAGAATCGGTGAGTGGGTGGATCTTACTGAAATCCCATGTAAGGAAAACTTTGAGGGACGCGTTAGTGCTGTGCGGTTCCAGGGATGTGGAGAACAAGCGCAGTGTGCGTAGTTCTCGAGGCTTTAAATAAACATTGAGGAGTCGTTCTAACACTCTCACATATGACTGCAGTGCGTCACACACTAATCACTTCAGCTGAGATCATCACACTTAAATATTTCGCCCGTGTATATGCCGTCAGGCCGTTCGAATGCACGCGAAGCGCAGAGGTGACTGCGATTCACGCGCGAGCTTCGGCGAATATCAAGTGCGTGGCTCATCTACCCTAGACAGTCAGTGTCTGTGGATGTACTGAGTGGGATCGTAGCCTACGCACTCAACAAAACTGTATTTTTCGATGAAACACCCCCTAAAATGCCAAATTGCCCAAAGTAATCTGTAAAACACACGCCATATGTTGATCTGCATTAGTAAGATCGCCCGAAAAACGCTCGCGTTTGACAGCGCAACTTCCAAAAGCATAACCAAGACCTATCTTACCTTTTTCGTGTCATGCCTCGGATCGTTCCACGTCGTTGTGCGATTGTTGTGATCCACAAAAAACGGCCAACCTGTCTGCGGGTCAATTTTGATCTCCCACCCAGGTGGTAGAGGATCGTTGGTTGCCATCGTTTCGACTGGAGACAGTGTTTTCATACTCTGATATTGCTTCGCTCCCGAATATTGTGCCATTACAGCCGCTACAGACGCTTTAAAGGGTCCGTTTGATGACGTACTGTAAACTGGGAAGGGTTTCTCGAAGCAGCAAGGTCCCTCTGAAGACTACCGAGAAAGTTCTAGCGGAGGGTTCACTGTGACGCCCACGTGTGTGACCAAAAATTATTTATTACCCCTTGACCGTCCAGACACAGATCCTCTCCGATACTTTAATCGCCTGCCCGTCCGGTTTATTAGATCGAGCACACTTGTTGCTCTTTTAACATAAGACACCGAGTATTGATGTACATTTCAGTGAAAACCTGTCTGATCTCTGTCATTCTGTAATCTTCTTTCCATTTCACTAATACAATCCAGGCAGCCTAATCTCTGGGTTGTAGCTATATGAAATACAATGATCTGTCATTTTAATGCCATTAAATAATGTAAATTATTAATACGAAACATTTTTGGGACTGAACACAAATATGTTAAAAATCTGCTCATCGTAGGAAGTCAAATTCCTGGATATTTCAAGGCTTTTTAATAATTGGTAAAAATGAAAATACTAAAAATAAAACATTTTAGCAGATGACATCCCCTTGAATATTAGCTAAACATTGCAACAATGTTAGTTTTCTATCACAATATACATGGGGGAAAACACACGTTCGTTCCGTTTCTGCAGTGTAGTTAATCAGTACACTAACAATCACTAAATATTGCCTGAATTCAGTGTTACTTTTTATCAAATACTTTAAGCATTCATTGGAGCTCTAACGTGTGGTCACTAAAATAAAAACAAATAAAATAGACTGAATTAAAGCATACAAATGAATACATAACCTGCATAGAATCTATATCGCATAATCACGTAAGATACCTGTGATACATGATATATTCACACCTGTATTTACACAAACACGATGATTTTGTCAAACTCCCCTTTCCTGTCACATCCATCGCCCTCCAAAACCGTCTGCTTTCTGCGCATGCGCAGCGGCTGTCTTCCTGACTAGCCGGGTTCCGCCATTTTCTACTCAAGATTGAAAGTAACACCAGTCCAGTATTGTTCATCCTAAAAATAAACCACATCTGAGATACTGAAAACAAGATTTGTTAGCACTCCTTCCGGCATTCAAGAATGGAAGACGAGAGCCACCCCAAAACCCTGTAAGTAACTGAAAACACAAACCCTATCAAGTGCTGAGTGAATAACCGCTCAATCTACAGCACTACTGACACACTTCTATCTAACAGCTAGCTCCAAAAACAACGTCCTACCAACATTTTGACATCATATGCTGTTAGTAATCACTGTTTTTAGTAAGTATAGTTTCGGTCAGTCATTATTTCTTCTTCCGTACAGCAGAAATATCGAGAAAGCTTTCATCTTTTTCCAGCGACTGTGGAGAAACATTTGTAGCTCTAGCATGCTTAAGCTAAGCTAGCGGCTAATTAGTCAAACCGGCTATTCATCAAAACAACGAAATGCAAGGAAAATATAATGATCAGAGCTACATTTTAATTGTATTTCATAGGTTATGGTATATGGGTTTAATGTGGATACCAGTAAACTATTATATTCGGTGTCAATGTGTTTGAACGAGTATGTCATTGTCTGCTGTTTTAGTAAAGGCCTGTTATCTAATGTCAGGCCTGCTGTCTTTTCTAGAAGTATAAATTTTGTGTTTGGTACTACAACGTAGAAAAAAAATATCTCGTGAAATAACCCTTTGTTTAACTGTCGCACATAGTTTCAGTATGTTTAGTATTGTTGGTAATGTGTGTTCACGTCCTGAGGTCATTTGGGCATAAAGAGGCTGTCAGATCTATTCCTGGCTCATGCATATGCGGTCTTTTTGGAAAACATCTTAAGTAAATTTATTTTATTCAATCAAAATAATCTTACATGATGATATATGTTCTTGAATTATGTGTGCACTTATGAAATTACTGTAACATCTTTTTAATATGTTTTATTTGCATTTTCAGCTATGTGGGGAATCTTTCAAGAGATGTAACAGAGAACTTGATCCTTCAGTTGTTTACTCAGATTGGGCCATGCAAAAGTTGTAAAATGATAACAGAGGTAAACATCCATCACAAATTACTCATTTTTTTTTTTTTTTTTTTTTTTTTTTTTTAAATGTTCCCTGAAATGTTCTTTAATTTTTCAGTGTAAATGGGTTTGTGTGGAAATGCCTGTCAAACTCAACATTAGCATTTATATTTGGAATAAATTTGCTTTTAAAATGATCCTAAAACAGACATATCATTTCTTACATTTTCTTAATCACACAGAATGACGACAAAGTATTGAGTCTTCCACACAATACCCATGACTTTGCAATAATATATTTTCCTGGCTTTTCTTCTCAGCAATCCGATAGCAGCAGGAAGGTGAACTCTATTGGATTTTCTGTTTTGCAGCATACTAGCAATGATCCGTATTGCTTTGTGGAGTTCTTTGAACACAGAGACGCCGCAGCTGCTTTGGCCGCCATGAACGGAAGGAAGATTTTGGGAAAGGTATATCTTGTGGCATTGTTTCATTAGACAAGCATAACAAGATGAGTGTGGTTTGACGTTTATTGTAAAGCATTGCACCCAGAATATCAATTTTCAAAAGACGATGCCTTCAAGTAGTGTATTTTTATTAACAGGAAGTCAAGGTAAATTGGGCGACCACTCCTAGCAGTCAGAAGAAAGACACATCCAGTAAGTTCTTTTGTATTATGTATATAGTGTTTTTCTGTTGTTGTTGTTTTTGTTTTCTTTATTTTTAGGTTAGATTTTCTTAAATGTGGTTACATGTTGTCATTCTGCAGATCACTTTCATGTTTTTGTGGGAGATTTGAGCCCTGAGATCACAACAGATGACATCAGAGCTGCCTTTGCACCCTTTGGGAAAATCTCGTAAGTTCTCAGAAGTCACACCCTTTAGTGGAATGTATTTTGTCTGAATAATTGTCAAGTGGTGGTATGTGGTTACTGTGAGCCAGATAATCCCAATATTATTTTTTTTACCTCTGTTTTCCTAAAACCATGGAAACTGTTTTAAAGGTTTTTATTATTTAAAAATATTTTGTTATTGGTAGTTCTTTACATATTTACTAATCTTTCAATACTAAAAAATATTCAAAGATAAACATTTACATTTGTCATTTGTTTTGTAATTAGCATTTTGTCACATTTCTGTAAGTAATAACACCTTTATATATTTAAAAAAAAAACACTTACATGTCTCCAGGTTTGTCACAGAAGTTGAGAATAGGAAGTCATAGCATTTTAGAGACCATAATTTTGGTTTAATTTTAATTGTATTGATGATTTTAATAGTCCCATAATGGGTATTGTCAGCAAGCACAAGGCAGTATAGTCAATATTGTGTGTCCGAATCGATCTGTTGTAAAGTGCACCTTAAAAAATTTTCATCACTAATCTTCACTGCTTTTCCGAAATTGGTAAGTAGTTTTAATTTACCTAAAAAGTAACATTTTTAGTTCACAACACAAAAAAAAAACATGATACTGACTGCTACTCAGCAAAATTTTCAGAGTCTCCTTTAGCTCTGAGTGTCAGTTAATAGAGCTCTGGTTATTTTACAGAAATGCTCATAGGATTGGACAGGAGCTTGAAGTCTAACAGCAAGGAACTGTGCACTCTGGGAACTCAGATGTAGTTTTTTTTTCCATTTACTCTTTGCTTTTCATATTTGTATACTGCAGTATTTTCCTATTAACGCTGACGTAGTGTAGACTTTTAACAAACCTCAGAAATTTCATGAATATTTGCTTGTATAAATTGTTTCATGATGGTTTTCCTAGTTGTGTTGATAGTTTGATTCTCCTAAAATTCTGAAAATGTTAATTTCTCGAAATTTGCAGCTTCCCAAACTCCATATTGGTGGTAAAGAATTGACCAGGAAAAATAAAGAAATCTGTTAACAGGCCATGTATGCCGTTTAATTCCTTTTTCTCTTTTGATATTTCTATGTACTCTTGAGTAGAATTAGAAACAGCTGTTGAAGTTAGGAATGCATGGTAATGACATTGATGATATGAGAGATTAAGTGATTTAAGATGAAGATTGGACCATTATGTTGTGTCACAGGAAAAGTTGAAATCTTTGCAGGAGCTTTTAAATATATATGCAGTAGTGTAGGTTGCATGACTTTGTACTTGTTTTTTATCTCATGTATTTTTTTAAGTACCAGTAATCAATAGAATATTATGACGTTATTAGTGTAAAGATTTTTTTAGAATAACTATAACAACTATAACTTTATAACAGTGTCTCAGTACAGTAGAGTGTGTGTGTGTGTGTGTGTGTGTGTGGTTCCTTTCTTTATGAGATCCTCTAGCAAGCCGTGAGAGGACTGACTTTTCCGTCGTTACGTTTTTCTTGCAGGGATGCACGAGTGGTGAAGGATATGACAACAGGGAAATCAAAGGGGTATGGATTTGTGTCCTTCTATAACAAACTGGTAAGGCTCCAGTACAGGAACACAGAGTGAAGGTTATTCTATTTCTGTTTACTACATTTCATATTATAGCTGTAGTATTACAGATATTCAACCTACTGGAATGAGTCAGACTGTTAGTTGTTTTCTGTTTGAGTGTAAGATTTTAGTCAGATTAGTAGTAGTAATTAAAAACAAAGGAAGACATTTATGTGGGAAGTTCCTAAATATACAGAGGAACTAATGAAGGTCTAGAAGTGTTGCTGAGAGATTATATTTTTGTGTTGCTTTACGTTTGCATCTGTTTGTTTGTTAAATCTATCGTTTCTTCTTTTCTAGGATGCTGAGAATGCTATAGTACATATGGGGGGTCAGTGGCTTGGTGGGCGGCAAATCCGGACTAACTGGGCAACTCGGAAACCTCCAGCCCCCAAGAGTGTGCAAGACAGTAAGCAAGATTTTGATACACTGTTTTTTACTTGCTTGCCGCCTTTTACAGTTGAGCTGAATTAACATGACTCAATTGGGAAAATTTCAGACAGCTCCAAGCAGCTGAGATTTGATGAGGTGGTGAACCAGTCGAGTCCTCAGAACTGCACAGTGTACTGTGGTGGCATTCAGTCAGGTCTCACAGGTACATCTGCACTTGCCCTTTTACTTTCCTGTTCTGAGTATGAGTGTGCATGCTCGTCCTTAATGCATTGTCATGTGACTTAGACTGTTCTCTTTAAACAGAACACCTTATGCGACAGACGTTTTCTCCTTTCGGGCAGATAATGGAGATCAGAGTTTTTCCAGAGAAGGGTTATTCTTTTATCAGGTATCATTCAGCTACACTTGTTTTTAGGTTTCTTATATTTAGACAATTTGTCCACTGTGTGTAATGTGAAATGTTGAGGAAGCACCATATTACAAGACATTAATGGTTTCTAGTGAGAGCAGAGTGCCTGATTACTTATTATATCATTTGTACATAATAATAGTAAAAATGAAGTAATGCAAAATACCAAAATCGAAAAGGCCAAATGTCAGCCTAATATTTCACTTACAATAAACACACGTATAATGTTTCAGGAGATGTTTGTTTTTATGCAAATGCTCTTTTTTTCTTTTCTTTTTTTTACTTACTTTTCAAGGATCCTGAAAAAAAAAAATCAGTATCCGTTTCTTTAAAAATATTATGCAGCAACAAGGGTGACTAGATCCTTCTGATTTTTTTGTAAACAATAGGATTGCTGTGTTCTTCACATTTCTTCATAAACCAGCATCATTTTCTCTCAGGTTCTCCTCTCATGAAAGTGCTGCTCATGCCATCGTCTCAGTGAATGGTACCACCATCGAAGGGCATGTTGTGAAATGTTACTGGGGCAAAGAGTCACCTGACATGGCCAAAAATGTCCAGCCGGTAATTCTTGTGAATTTGTTTTATTACTTATCATAGTTATTAAGTCCTTCCCATACAGACATCGTTTAAATCCGGCCAGTATGTGACTTTCACCTAAAAGTTGTTTATTGCTGCATTCACAGATGGAGTATGGTCAGTGGGGACACTGGAACCAAATGTACAGCAATCCTCAACAATACGGTCAGTACATGACGAATGGCTGGCAAGTGCCGTCCTATGGAATGTACGGGCAAACATGGAATCAGCAAGGATTTGGTGTAGAGTGAGTATTCATGTATTTCTGTATGTGTAATGTATCATTTTACCCATGTACCCGTGCAGAACTTGAAAATGTTTACACCCACTGTTTGTTGTTCCAGACAATCACAGTCCCCGGCCTGGGTGGGAGGTTTTGGGACGCAACCCTCTCAGGCTCAGCCTGGCCCAGTGATGAACCAGGCTAACTTCGGCATGGCTGGATACCAGACACAGTGATCTGGCCTTGGTTCTTCATAACACGCGGCTCTCACTTCTTTAGATCCTGCTCTCATAGGGAGGGTTGCTAAAGACTAATAGGTGCACATCATCTTTTTCCCTACAAGCTTTGGATATGAAGCAGGAATTGCTTTATTGTAAAGATTCAAATTTAGATTAAAGAGGCAATTGAGATGAGCGCCTTCAATGGAAATCTGAGTTCATTTGCAAGATTTGTTCCTGTTTTAGTGGAATTGGAGAAGATGTATTGTATCTTTTGACCCCCCCACCCTTTTTTACTGCATATCTTGAGGAAAACTGCTGATTTTCCCTTAAATCCAAGCTTCAGGAACTTCACAGGTACATTGCAGAAACCCATGGTGTAAATGGGTTTTTGAACTAAGTTTTTTTTTCTTCTCTCTTTCCTAAATAGCTGATCATGCATTTGCTTGTTCATTACAGTTATGGACTTTGAATTTTGTACAAAAACACAACAAACAGCAACAAAAAAAAAAAACCTAACTTTAATTCTGCATTCTGGCTTGGCAAACAAATGTAAGTAAAGGCACTTTTTGGGGGTTCATTGGACCTGTGTCTTGTAAATGTTGACGTGTAAATGAATTTCTATGTGCAGTGGTGTATATTTAATCCACATTAGCTCCCTGTTCTCCTCCGATTCTAGAGCTCTTTGATACTGTGTGTATAATGTATCTTTTTACTCCAATTTACAGACAGTGAAATCTCTCCGGTTCACTTTGGAGAAAGGGTCATAATGGCCATACCTGTAAATATCTTTTGATATCTTGGCCTGGAATAAGGGTTTCAAAGCATGTGCTCTGCTTGACGGACTTTTGCAGAACTAATGCAGCGTATATTAGTAAAATGTTACATGTGTGACTGACATTTACAAGCAAGCCTTAATTTTTGCTCAGTCACATATTTCAGTTGAACAATTTGAGACCCTTGTAGAGAGCTGTACGATTTATTTCAGAGCCTACTGTAAATTTGTCCCTTTGCTGTTTTAACAAATATGCGTGCCATTTTTGAGTAGCCAGGAAAAAGGATTGGATTTTTTTTTTTTCCCCTTACGGAGATGTTAAGGAATTGCATGTTTCAAATCATAATATTGAGGTTGCTCAAAGCATTGAATGTAAAAGGCAGAAATGTTTGAATACAATTTAGCATTTCGAGTTTTCTTTTTAGTCTAAATGAGTATCAATAAATGAACCATTGGACGAGAAGCTCTTGTCTTTTTTTTCTAAATTGAATTATGGTCTGGTTTCAACAGAGCAAGTAACAACCATTTGTTTTGCCATTTCAGTTATTTATTTGCTTATAATTAATGTCACTTAGGAAAGAAGCAAGATAAATATTACGTAAATATAAATATCTTTTACATGTATAAACTATACTAGTTTGTGTATACACTATGCTTCACACTATAAAATACATTTACAAGAGGTTCATATCAAAGTAAAGAACAAAATGAAAGAAATCATCTTTAAAAGTATAATCTTTCCAAAGACTCTAATAATGCATTGCACCGATGACTTTTCATAACAATATGTCAAATGTAACACAGTGACTCTATTCTCACTAAATTTAGCTCGTGACGAAGTTTCCATACTATATGATTGGAAAGAATCTGTTAGCCATGAGATTCCAGGAGAATGTGTTTCATAAGAACTAATAGTAGTCATGAAAATGAGTCCTTCAATAGCAAGGAAGGGCTGAAGAATAGTTATTAGCCTGATATAGCTTCAAGGGAATGTATTTTACACACCACATTACATCATTAGCATTAATCAAGCTTTAAAGTGGAATTTCACCTTTTACAAATGCCACAGTAACTGCACAAGTTAAACCGTCAGTATGGAGAACAGATACATTTCTGTGCCGCTGATAACAGAGTACTACGTCTATTCTACAGTAATACCTTCCTCTCTACGGTCACTTTCTGTTATACATAGACCAGGCTTAAATGAAGCCAATTATTAGTCAGTTTGAAACTCGGGTTTTGATGCATCAGTGACGTGCAGAACTACTGTTCTCTGAGACGACTGGCCATCCGACATCTGGGTACAAACGATTCCTCATATTCCCCACCGGGCCAGCTAAAGACCAGGATGCTGGTCCCTGAGCCAAGGCTCTTTCCAGGTTTACCTGAATATTCCCTCCTGAAGCCGGTCTTGAATCCTGTCACAATACAGCAGCATGGTTTATATATGGATCTACAATATAAGGATGATTCATGTATTTAACACTCTAAAATCATTTAGTTGTTTATTTAGAAAAAGAAAAAGTTGTTTAAAGTATGTCTTTAATTCTAGAGATCTAAAAACTCACATCTCTAGTCGTCTGCCTATCCATATCTTTGTTGTCTGTGTTGAATGTTTGAAGTCTCATTTTCTCTGTGATAACATCTAGTTTGGACAATATAGTGATCACAGCATTTTCAAGCTGAGCAACTTTATGAACCAGCCTGGAATGGAAAGACCAAAAAACAGAAGGCATCAGTACATTACAGCCTGAAATGTCAAAAAGTCATGCAAATTAAACATGAATAGTGTTGTTACTGTTAAACTAAAACTGAAAAATTGAATTAAATATACATTAATTTAAAAAAAAAAACCTTGGAAATGGCTGAGATATTCAATGATTCTGAACACAAACCTCTGAAAGACCTCTGGAGGAACTGTCTTCTCTCTGTGGTCCTCTGCTGATTCAACACTGTTTTCAAGATTACGAAGCTCTTCACTGAGTGCGTCCTAAAAAAAAAATGACGAAAACTGAATATCAAAAATATTTACTCCATATTAGATTATTACAATAAAGGAACATGAACTTGCGAAAACAGCCCAAGTGAAATAAAAACCAAACACACCCTTTTTTCCTCCAGCTCTTGTTTCATTTTCTCCTGCTCCTGCTTGTCCAAAGTCTGGTTCCCGTCTTGGTCAAATCTGGAGAAAGCGGCTGAGATCTCATGGTCAGCATGACCCATTCTGAAATATGGGACACAACAAAAATACATGAATTCTTCCACACCACTGTACGTGAATGTGTTAGTCTTTGACCTGACACTTACTCTTTCAAAGCATCCCTGAAATCTTTAAACTGCAGCTCACTTGAACCTGAATCCAGGGCTTTCTGAACATCAGAGATCTTTTCCTTTTTAAGTTTCAGTTTCATGAAGGTTTTCTCATAACTCTGAAATGAAAGCATAATTTTCCACATTCATTTAAACAAACGGTGTTGGTTTTAGTAGTGGTCACACAGCTTTCCAAACATAAATTTAGCAGTTTTGTAGATGTATCTACAGCATGCATTGAATGACTCACCTGTTTGATGAGATCTGTAATCTGGAACTCATCTTTCTGAGAAGCGAGTTCTGACTTCACCTCAGAGTATGTGTCATTGATGATGGCCAGGAACATGTTCTGTTCAATTCAATTTAATTGATCAGGTTAATTCATTAGCAGGCACTTATGATTTAGAACAAACAATTATTTAATCACAGGCACATGAACTTACCAGTAACACAAAGAAGACAAAGAACACGTAAGAGAAAAAGTATATTGGTCCAAGTACTCTGTTTGCCCTGTCAATGGCATCATAATCGAAATCTCCAAGGATGATTCGAAACTGTGTGAAACTGCAGAGAGGAGAAATAAAAGATTATGAATGACCCAACAAAACAAAAAAATCATACAAAATGTGTTTTATATGTTTCACCCTTACATGCACTTGTTAAACGTGCTGAATGTTTCAACTTCCATTCCAAAGAGCAGGTAACCCAACTGAGCATACGCAAAGAACACAATGAAGAACATAATGGCGAATCCGAAGATGTCTAATGCACAGCGAGCCAGGGTGGATGTAAGCTGGGTCATCGTTTTATTGAAACTAATGTACTTGAAGATCTGCAAATATCGAAGCCATCGAAATATCAAAATGGGTCACTTTAGTTTAATGCTGTCAAACAATTACGTATTGTTTTACATAATACATGTGTGTGCTATGTAGATTTATTATGTATATATAAATACATACACATGCATGTATATATTTAAGAAAAACATGTTATTTTTGTATATTAAAAATATTTATATAAATATATACATGTGAATATTTTCAAAATGTATACTGTACGAGTGTGTGTGTATATATATATATATATATATACATTATAAATATACCCAGTACATACACTCATATATTATGTAAACAAAACCTTTTATTTTGTATACGACTAATCACAATCGTTTGACAGCACTGCTTTAGTTATATATTTGAAACTTACAGTATATATATATATATATATATATATATATATATATAATTACCTTAATCCAAGCAAAAAACAAATTTACTGCATTCATGTTGTTGTACTGAGTTTGCCAAAATGCCAGAAACTCAAAATCAGCATAGATGTCAGGTTGTTCTAGAAGGTTTCCAAGTAAATCATCTACTTTGATGGTTCGAAACGCACTGAAGACTATGGCCACCACAGCAAGCTGTTAAAAAAAAGCACACACTTACTGTTAGAGTCTGCTTTTGTCAAATAATGTCTACCAAATGACACAATGACTTGTTGATTATTATGACCAGAATATTTGATACTGATATGATCTGTTTTCCTCCTACCAGTATGACCACTATATCGAGTATGTTCCAAATGCTGTTGAAATGGGACAGTTTGTGGATTCGGAATTCCAGAATCTCCTCCACAATGTAATAGAGTATGAAGACACAGAACAAGATCTCGCAGCCGATGATAAAGAAATCCCACGTAGTGACGTAACGAATCAACTTCACAGTACGGATCTGGTAGGATGGAATTGCTCCACCGGTAGCTGGAAATTCAACCACTAATCTGAACAAAAAAGAAAACAAATGTTTATTTTTTTATTTATAATTTTTTTTAAATACAGTAATAAATAATAAATAACATCAGATTACTATTTTATATTATTTTAATATTTTAATGCATTTCATATTTATTGATAAAATTAAATTATAATAAATATATAAATCAATTAATCACATCCAAAATAAAAGTTTTTGTTTACATAATATATGTGTGCGTACTGTGTATATTTATTATGTATATATAAATACACACCTTTATGTATATATTTTTGAAATGTTTACTTGTGTTTACATGCATATATGTATATTCATATAATACATATTATTTAGAAATATATTTAATATATAAGCATAACATATTTTTCTTAAATATATGCATTCATATGTGTGTATTTATATATACATAATAAATACACACAGTACACACACATATATTATTATTAAAGTATTATTGGTCTACCTTGTACATCGAAAAGGACAGTTTATGTTAAATAACAGACAGAGAAATATCATTATTATTGATATTATTGACTAACCTTGCAAACCAGAGCAAATATATAATTTTGGAGCAAAACATATAAGTGAGCACTCATGTGATGTTGATTTTGGTTAAGTACCTTATAACGCAAAAGAGATTGATGTTGGCATTGTATGCAGTGAAGTCAACGAAAAGAACCCGAGTTCCACGATTGAGCCACAGGTTGTCTTTGAGGTCCATCAGGATAGCAGCGCTCTCTATTTTGGTCTTTGCCAGGTCTTGATAATATCCTGCTCCACTGTATGTGGTCAGTAAGCCCCAGTGATTCGACCCTTTGATCTTCTTTTCTGAGTGGTACTGCCAGCTGAAGAATCATGAGATTATATTTAATAAATAAACACATTTCCACCCCTGAAGAGAGAAATAAGACTGCTGCTAATCAGGAATGTCACTCACGCTGTTCCGTTGATCAGTCCAAACACGCTGTCGTCCTCCTTCTTGTCGCTGTACACATCAAAACACTCATCGATCTCCTGCTGGAAGTCTTTATGCACCTTGCAGGAGTTGTTCTTCACTTTGAGCTGTCGAACGCGAGGGACTCCTAATAACATGTTCTCGTAGTAAATGAAGGATTGATTTCCATTCGGAAGAGGCTCATCGTTATACCACTTTGTCCAGTACAGGCTGTCAAGTAACGGGCCCTCCATGTACTGCAAAGAAGATCAAGAATGATAGTCTGAGGGACTGTACTGTACTGATGCTGTATTGGATGAATAGAGAAGCATTATGATGATGTTTTCAGTACTAAATAAACATAATTAAAACTACATAAATATTATATAAAAGAAATAAAACTAAACATTTAAATACGTGACTCTGGACCACAAAACAAATCAAGTTTTAATTTTAGTAATAACCAAAACATTTGCCAACATGTCCAGGCAAAGACAAACATTTATTATTAATTGTGTTTTATACCTAAAATAAGTATATATAAAACATAACATAATAATACCAAACAATGTTAGCAACATAAAAAAGGTGGAATTTGGGTTGGAATAAATAGCACTTAAAAAAATACCAGGAAAAGACCAGGAAAGATGTATTATTAAAATGATTTAATACTTATTACAAATATTGAGTCAAAATTTAATAATATCATTTTAATCTTTCCTGTATTTTGAAAATCAGGATTTTAAAGTAGATTTATATATACTTTAAAATCCTGATTTTCACTCACATCTGAATAGGACAAGCAGTTAAAAACTCACTGTCCAAACATCATTCATGGTGCTGATGGAGGAAAAGCTGATTCCACTGTCACCAGGTAAGTTCACAAAGAGATCGGTCATAGCTTTCGTGTAATAGTAGGTGGCGCTGCTGGTCATCCCATAGGTCACTGCACCAAAACAGGATTACGGTCAGTCAACAATCACATCACTTATTGAGCTTTGCACAGACGTGCTACACCATTCAGCATCACACAGATAAAGGACATCGATTCATTCAAGTTTGATCCATTAGCAGTGCTCACGTCATGAAAGCTGCAGAGGGTTATTTGTCTGAGTACACAAATAGCCCCCTTCAACAATGTGACTCCAGCACAGACAAAGCCGCAATTGCCTGAACTGAGCTCTTATCAGCAGGGTCCCGCTTGTGTTCCTTTCAGGCCTAATTTTCCATTGAACAATGCCGTGTTTTAACACAGGAGAGCAGGGGATATATTATAACAAGCACTTAGGCTGATACACATCTCTGGATCATAATGAAACACAATATAATAGAAAACCAAGGGATGACATACAGTACAATCAAAAAGACAAAAGAGCAAGCTAATGACACTATAACAATTTTACATTTATACATGCTAAAGTTTTAACGGATATAATCAGTCTATCTGATCTTAATATTCACAATTCTATATTTATCCATTATTAATAATCCATATAGTGGTTTCAAACAGGTGTTTGTGCAACAGGTAACCATTCAGAAAAGCATATAATTCAGACAGGGAAAGGTGTACTATCAATATAACAATAAGCATAATACTTACACAGGCACAGATCCACAAGGAAAACAATGTAGATGAGCAGTTCTTTGAGATTTGCTTTGACGTTGAGCTCGGGATTCTCCTTTGTGTCCTTTCTTAGAGCCGTTCCCCACAGTCCTACCAAACCAAAACAAACACGTTTTAAAATACTTTTATATTTATTCATTTGTTACTAACTTTATATATAATAATATATAGTAAAAATTGCCATAGTAAAGTATTGCCATTAGCAATTTTCAAATATTATAACTTTGCATTAAAAAATATTTCACTTGTGAAATAATAATGCAATGAAAGGTAAACTTAGACATTTGTAATTTGGGCAGGGAAAAAGATGAATAATATTGAAATAATTAAATATAGTATCACTGTAATATGAAATAATTACAACAACATAATAAATAAAATATTATTATAATATTATTAAAATTTTTAAATAGCATCATTTACTATAAATCGTAAAATGTTAAAGGTTTAAAGCTGAAGTAAAATATACGATGAACTGAAAATGAATGGTTCTTCCCTCACCTTTGACGGCTCTCAAGAGAAAGGAGCAGCATCCAGACTTCTTCTCCTCTGAGGGGTTTGTTCGCCCTTTATCTTCCGCTAGATACGGGTTAGGCAGATTCAGCTGGTTCATGTTCTCCAAAGAGCTGTGGAACATGGGCTGAGGGTTGTAGACGGTGCTGATGGGGTGTCTAATGGGTGCTGGAGAGCCACTGTAGGCCTGATTCACCCAGCCTCCTTTCCCAAAGTTTTCCATCTCGCACGCCACTGTGCTGCCCAGCTGATTCTCGGCCCGGTTACTGAGGTGTTGCATTATGATAAACAGAGAGGTGGATTTAACAGGAATTGATCAAGTGCAGCTTTTGGCTGAGGAGAGTCTCTACCTGTATTTATACCTTTCCCGTTGAATCCTCTAAAATAGAGCATAGCGGAAGGAGGGGCTCGTCTTTTGTTCACAGATCCATTAAAAAAAACAATCCTACCATTAAGGAAACTGAGACACAAGCGAGATTCTAGAACAACGTTATTGGCAATACAGACATAATGTGCATTTGCGTCACACTGTTACAGTAGTTTTCATTATAAAGATGCACAGAAATAGTAAATCAATTATTACCAAAAATTAAATTATTTGCTTTTATTTGCCATCGTACTATATCGAAAACAGTTGATGGAAATATTATATTAGCCTATTCGCTGTATATTTATAATATGTACTTTATATAGCAGTGTCTGTTTATTATGTGTAGCCTAAAAATATGTTACTCAGCACTGGAATATAATCAATATATAAGACCAATGCTACATTTTGAATTAAAATATAATTTATTTGATAATCATTCAAAATATTAAATTAAAAATATCTGCCTATAAAGACAAACACTTATTTAAAGATGCTGGGGATTTTTGTAAGTACGAGAGATATTAAAACAGCTGTATTGTTTATCTTTTTCTTTACGAGATCCCCTAGCACCCCCCTGCGGTAGTTTATAAATGGCAAGGAAACATGAGATTTGCAGTTTATTCAAGCACATGGGGATCGTTTCTTATTCAAATCAATGTATTGACTGTAATGTTAATATTTGTCAGATTTAATATGATTGCACGATGAAGGTTTTTTGCTGAAATTAAAATGAACAATGTCTTGACCTTAAGCGGCCTATATTAACAAAATGCAAGGAAGTGAGTGAGATTAGTTGATGGTGATCATGACAGGATGATTGGTCATAATGACAGCTGAGGCTAAACGGATTAAGATGGGTGTTTCTAGCTTCGTGTAGCGTACACGCTTTCGGTCGAGCGCTGGCCGTTCACGCCTCATTAGCGCTGAAGAGACACGTTACACACAGTCATTGGACAGCAAAGACTTTAATCTCTTCTCTAAATTAGGAGTGGCCTAGTCAACTTTGAGCCACTCTGTCTGAAAATACGTGTCTTCTTTCCGCTGGTGATCTTAAACTCTCAATACTGGACCTTTTACTGATTAAAATACGAGGCAAACCAAAATAAATTATTTGAATATTTGGTTATATAAAGAGAAATGCAATCTAATTTAATTTCCTCTTATAAAGTGGCTTTGTAAACAGCGCACGGGACGCGCAGCTCAATCGTGACGTCATTCAGTCCTTTAAACATTATTTATAGGCTAGTCAGGCTGTCATTTGTTTGGAGCTGTCTTATCTTGGGACACAGAGGCCTGCAGTGAAATGTGTTTATCAGTGCAGTGTGCACCGGAGAGATTTGGGCTTGAAAAATTCTTGATTTTAGAGCAAATCTGCTGCAAAATTGAGTAAAATATGTGCACATCATTACAGATGTTTTTCTTCTTACAGTGTTGGATTAATATATATACATGAATATGAAGTCCGTTTTTATTTATTTTCATAAACCATGGTTTGTTTGTTTTATTGTGTTATCATGCTTTTATTGTGTTAGTTGTATTGTTTTTAGTTATTATTATTTAACCAAATTGGAATATTAATATATTCAAATATTAATTGGAATGGAGGATAAAAACATGGTTTTTGAACATTTTATTATCTTTTATAACATTTAGTTATCTGGTTTTGCAAATTAACTCATGTGTGTGTGTTACATAAGTGTTACTCCAAGATTAAAAGGGTAAAAGTACAGTAATGTTAAAGTAACTTTTCTCCCTCTTCTAATGTGTTTATATATATATCATTTAAAAAGGTTAATACATTAATATATAATATGTAAAATATTTGAAAGAAATTTTTAAAATGAAGCCAAAATTAAACGGATTCAAAAATCTTTGTGTTTATTTTATTACTGATTAAATGCATTCTAAACCAAATTAGTGCTGTCAAATGATTAATTGCGATTAATCGCATCCATAATAAAAGTTTTTCTTGACGTAATATATGTGTTTATGCTGTTTATTTATTATGTTTATATTAAAACACACATGTACAGTATACGTTTTGAAAGTATTTACATGTAAATCCATTTATATATTTATTTTATTATATTTGATACTATATCTAAATATATTTAATATATAAACATAACATATTTTCATTAAATACATACATGCATGTGTTTGTATTTATATATACGTAATAAATATACACAGTACATACAAATATATTATGTAAAGAAAAACTTTTATTTTGGATGCGATTAATCGTGATTAATCGTTTGACAGCACTACAACAAATACATGTTTAATCACTAAACACTTCACCTACTGTAGAAAACATTATAAAGTTCTTGTTGTTATTATTGTTTTTATATATTATTAGTAGCAATATTATCATTAGCCTGCTATATTCATTTTCCTTTTTTTGTATACCAAATAACAATAAAAATAATAAAACAACAATTTAGCATGCCATTTTGGCAAAATAAGATCAGTGTATTTTCTGAATGCTTTTGCAGCTTTGATTGAACACACTATACACAAAGATTTGATACAAAGCAATAAAAAATAAAAACATCTGACTTAAAGATGAATTTACAAACGTGATTTTATCGAGTCATCATTTACAACATGTCTGATGAAAGATTTTCTACAGTTGCACAGAAAAATGTCCTTTTTTTGCAACAAATCAAGAAACTCTATTCCTAGAATGAGTCAGACTCTAATAAAGCTAATCATTTGATTTCCAGAACCAAAAACATAAAATATTACACAGTAATACAAACACATCACCGTATCTATGTTCAGAAAGATACAAGTGAACGCACCGTTGCTTATCAGTCAGTGAGAGCTCAGAGACTTTCGTAGTGGTAGGAGAAAGAGGAGTGCATACAGTCATTTTCCACAGGGGAGTTGTAGTGCATAAAGCAAGAATAGGTCTCTGGCTGTAGGCCGTCAAACTGTAGATTCAGCCAGTCTTTCTGAGGATCTGTGTGTCTGCTGGCATCAGTCAGGATTCGGTCGAGGGCCATAATGTAGCTAAGGGCCATCTGCAGCGTCTCATATTTGGAGAGTTTCTTGTCCTGTCCCCACTGAGGAACCACTTTGCGGAGGCGGTCGAATGCGGTGTTCAGGCCCTGCATCCTCTTCCTCTCTCGAGCATTGGCCGCCATCCTCCGCCGCATGGCACTCTCAAATTTCTCTGGGTCTCTGGAGTCCGACTCCGACCCTGAATCTGCACAGCTCGGGCTGCGGGGCTTCATGACTCCTGGGCCAAAGGTCCTCGAAGGCCAGCAGTGGTCTTGTAAACGAGGTGGAAAAGCTCTTCAGACACAATCTTCCTCTTGCCGTCCGTGTAGTGATGTAAATCCAGATAGCAGTGCTTCTGCTCTGCCATAAGGATGACGGATGCTTATATAGAGTATTAACAGGTGGCAGCAGGTGGACCCCCACCCTTATTGCTTCATCCAAACATCCATTATTATTAATGAAACACACATATCCAACAGCAGGACTAGAGCACTCGAACTAGCTCCCCAGCCCAACCCCCATTAACTCAAACTTTAATGACATTCCAATTAACTTTGGCTGGTCTATCACTGAAACCATGCGTTACAAACATAGATAACTTACCATCTGGCAAGGGCCACTGCATCAACCAGGGGTGGATGACGAGGACCATTAACTAATTAAAAGTGCATGCATCTTTAAGCAAACATGACATCTTTGCATTTCTGTTTTCAGTTTGATTTTGTCATTAGATTATAGCTCTTAAAATGTACACTAATTTTTAAGTCTAAGGAAGACTTTTAACATTAATTAATAATGTAATATTCTTTCTATAAATAGATACTGTATTTTAGCTATATTAAAGTGATATTGAAATATTACAATGATTATATTTGATAGATAGACAGATTAAATCACATTTATGCATTAAGCAATTGCTTATTATTATATTTGGCAAATTTAATTTTTAAGTTAAAATGAAAAAATTAATGAAAACAAATATTTCAATTAATATAATAAAACACTCATATATATATATATATATATATATATATATATGTAAACATTAGTATATAAACTTGTGAAAATTAAGTTTGCATGTTTAGTAAATTGGATTTTTACCTACTGAAGTAAACTAATGCCATATGAAAAACATTTCTAGCACAATAAATAATTGATTAAAGTGGGACAATGACAGACAGAAATCTTCGACAAGCTGTCTATCTCAATCTGTTCAATGTGAATCAAATAAAATGGGTAGATTCAGTCACATTTTCACTGAAAATCCTGTTGACCAAGAAACACATCATCATTGCTACCTTTAATGGTTCAGTGGGAAGATTTTTCTTAATTAATATAAATGATATGTTTAATGTTTTTAGATTAATTTAACAAAATATATATTATTTTGCATCTTTATCCAGTATAATAAAAAATAAATGCACAATACAATATTAATTATATAATTAAGTAAAATAATTGTATAAAAATACAGCATAAAGTACCATTCTATGCTAAATATGTGCTTTAAATACATATATCAGTACATCAGACAGTTTTGTGTACAAAAGATCTCGTACATAATTCATGTCCCAGCTGAGTGTGGTTCAAGCCATATAAACTCATGCTGTCAGGTCATTTTGCATTGAACAAGTAATTTTCCTGTTCAGTTGGGCATATAAACCCAATCCACTGGTTTGATTTCATTGATTGCAGATTGGCATGGCTGGCCAGCTGCTGCTTGTCTTGTTTAAAGGGCTTGGTCCAGACATGTAGAACAGCCTTGTTTTTCACTCATTCACATGATGGGCTTGTCTGGAGTCGGAGGCTGTCCTATGCAAAAAGGCCATATGTTACAAGCTAGTCCTGCAACTTTGAGACAGTGCTGAGCAGATTAAAGATTTACTCGGTCTCGGAGAGGGGAAAGTGAGAAGGTCTATTATCAGTTTAACAGCTTAAGCCAGGATTTTGCAAATCTGATTTTCATTTAAACCGTGAAGCAGTTGCCATTGATTCCAGAGGAGAAAATGTTCTTAAAAATCGAATGTGTAATCCTCCAAACACAAGGAAAAGTGACAGTCTACTGCGATGATTAAACTCTTAATTAACAGCCAAACCTCAGGCCTAAAACAGAATGAGTCTGCATCAATACTGCTGATGTAAACTAATATTATTCATTTTATCAGTATGATCCCCCAAAATTCATCTGTATGACATTATGACCTCTAAGCTATGAATATAAACCGTTGCATTAATTTAATAACCTATCAAACAAACAACCACTGAGAAGAAGCTAAGGTTCACTTCTATCTGGAGAATAGGTTTGCAAGACTTCAAACATAGATATTTTTGGATCAAGTTTATATAGAAAAATCATATTGACCAATGAGGTCATTCAGAAAAGTGAGGCATATTGTGTAAACACTGACCCCCATAGAAGATGAGAATTTAACCCCCACCCCACCAACACCATCAAAATAGGGCATCTGGTGAGATGAGGCTAGTCACTGTAATTAGGTCAAGCAAGGTGCTTGTAATTTCATGCCTATTTGAACCTTTTTTTCCCTTCTAGTTATGTTTAATCTTAACTGGTCAATGAAGCAACGTCTTATTGTAGCTAGTCAGTTAGACAAAAGAATCAATTTATATTAAATTATTATTATTTATGGAAACATATGTACTTGTTGTTTGCTTTTTTCTGTAGGTATTGTATATATCTTTGACGCAATGCACATATTAACAGATTAAAATAATATGACATATGTTTCATATTTCATAAAATGCAAAAAAGGTAAAAGAAAATGTTACTTTAGCAGCACTGTTTAATCATAACAGTATTACAGAGTTGTTGTTGCTTTTACTTTGTTTAACATTCAGATATTGTTTTTTTACTCTGCATAATACTGCATAATAATAACAGCAAAGAACCTAGAGAGAAACAAACAAAGAAAAAAAGATGTAACTTTTGTCATGAAACAAAATGAACACATAATTAATCATTTATAATTATTATAATAAAACTCATTCAAGCAAGCTCTAGTTGTGCTTGGTTACAAAAATGAGTATGTGTAATGTGTATGTGCTGTATATATAATTTATAATTATAATTATGTGTGTGTAAATATATGTGGCTACTCACAAATCATTTTCATTATCACTTTGCAGCCACTGCCTTCTTTTTCTTCGGTTTCAGTTTGAAGTACAGAAAAATGACAGCAATGCCAGCGTAAGTGGCCAGAACGCACCGGAAACCAAAATATATTGCTATATTTAATATATATTAAGTATGCTATGTAAGCTACATAACTGCACTTTGTTTTCAAACAACCACTACATATACAAAAGTTTACAGATCTGTATAAGGAAATTGTTGGTTTTAAAATAAAGCATATCCTAGATTATACGGAGGATAAAGTTATAGAAAATACGAGAACACATCTCAATTAAATGCAATGCACTAATTAAAACACACTTACATTCCTTCTTCCTGTAATGGTGTATGAATTAAAATATTTGGCAATCCCTGTGAACTGGTGTTGGCTCCCAGCATCGTGGCCCCCCATGGTCCTGCTGTCAGATAAAAAGCAATGCATATTCGTATATAATTAGCTACTTTCTTCTTTTAGATTTTTATCTGATTTAACACTTGCCACTATAAAAACCCAGTCAATTTCGCTGTTACATAAAAATTGGGATGCAGCAATGCAGCTGAGCGGTTTGAGATTACTGCACCACTTGGCTCAAGACACTCATCTTTACTCAGCTCATGTTAAGACACATCTAAAAGATACACTTTATATAGACAGTGGAAATATGTGGATATTGATAAGCGATAGTTCTTCTTAATCGTGTTCTGCTGCAGTCTTTGTTTACATTTCTTTACGATAAATATCGCCATCTATCGTCCATATAAAAACACAGCAAACAAAGTTACTAAAACATAAATTAGCATCTTCTTCAAACAGCGAAGGCTGCTTTAGTTTTGTTCGTTTTGGATGAGATAAGTAA
This sequence comes from Enteromius mattozi, assembly GCA_032359235.1. NCBI lineage: Eukaryota > Metazoa > Chordata > Actinopteri > Cypriniformes > Cyprinidae > Enteromius > Enteromius mattozi. The sequence continues at coordinate 5,850 of JAUMHE010000014.1, read as the reverse complement.
TATAAATTTATTCTCATTCTCATTTTTATTCGATGTATTGTTTTCTTCAAAAATAAACACAAGCAAATATTCCATTTTCTGTCTGATCTTTTCATCCCTTCCATCTATTTCTACAGGTCTTATTTATTTATTTGAAATTTGCTGAAGGTTGCTGACTGAATATATTGTCAGACCTCCAGGTGGTGCTAGTTTACTCTTTCCAGCGTCTGTGAATGTATTTTCGCTGCTTTTAATTGTAAAGCGTCGCAAGCAAATGAAAACAAAAAGAGTAATGTACGCCCAAGAAAGCACCCAAGTGCACCATCTGTTACTAAAGGTCATTTGTTTTCATTTGCTTTAATTCATTTTACTACACAAACAAGATCTAATTGAATCATTTAGTGAAGTACATTCCTCCATTTCCTCCTTGATGAGATAAAACTCTCTTTATGCAGAGAGGAGAAGGTTCTATTTTGAATATCCACAGGCAGTCAGAGGGACTGTGTGTTCAGTTTGAGCACCAGAAAGTGTTTCACAGCTGTGTGAGTCACTGGTAACATGCGGTTAGCTCACTGATCTAGCTCTTGTAAATCATAGCACTGTAAGTAAATGCTAATGTGTGTTTACAGTCCATAAAGCAAAGCCAGTAGTTATGCATATAAAATGCTAATGTCTCGACATAGCTAGTCTTGTGTATATTATCACTTTTAGTGCCCACTTTGAGAGGCAATATTTTATTCTGACTAAGTGTCAGATATAACAGATATTCCCTATTGAGCCAGTCTGTACAGCTTAGAAATATTATTTAAAAAAAAAGAACACTAACATGCTTGTCCATCACTCAGAGAAGTCTCCCTGTGTTCCTCTAGCAAGTTCACAATGGGTCAGAAAGATTATAAAGGCTCATCAGTGTAGCTTTTAGAATAACAAGACTTTCATCTGTGTTTTGTAGATTATTGGACTAAGAGTAAGCACAACAAATATGAAATGCAGAGCAATTCAAACAATATGATTAAGTTATCACACAAGTCATGAGTTCCTATTTGTTGCTTTGCATTGAGTCATGGAGAATGTTCTAGGAAGGATGGGATTTAAAGGGAAATGTACACAGTAAAATGCTGAATCAACCTGACGACATTAGGTTACACCAACAGGTCATTTCTAGGGTTAGAAAGGTATCTTCAGTGTAGTACTGTTCCCTCTGAATTGTCATATATAAAAAGATTTTTATTTTTTTGTTTATGTTTTTTAAAGAAGTCTCTTATCTGCTCACCAAATCATTACTTGTTTGGGCAAAAAAATGCAGTAAAAAACAGTAACAATGTGAAATATGATTACATTCATAATAAAAAAAAATTGATAAAATTTAAAAGGTAATTTTCTTTGTAAATCTTAATTGTAAAACCCATTTGTTATTCCTAATTGCATAATCTTATTTGCATTTTTGTTATCAATGTAATGCTATGGGTTTTTTTTTTTTTTTTTTTTTGGAAACCATTTCATGATTATTTAATAATTAGGACATTTAAAAGAAAGAACAGTATTTATTTACAACAGAATTTTATTATTTACTTATTTTTATTATTTTAAGTTTATAATTGCATTAACAGGAACTTTTGTTCAATTTAATAAGCATCCTTGCTAAAAAATTATAAGTATTGCTTTCTTAAAAAATCTTACCTCACACTTTTGAACAATAGTGTGTGCGTGTATTCAATATAGGCCTATATACAATATATATATATATATATATATATATATACATTATATATATAGACCTCATTTAAACATGTTGATCATATGTTCAAATGAGTCATTTGCAATTTATTGCTAGCATATTGTTAATCCTTTGTGTTATCTAAAGAAGTTATATATTTATGGAAATGTAAATTATTTTACATGAATGAACACAAAAACTGGTTCCATCACAGAAACTTTACATTTTATTAAGAGCAATGTACAGTACAAAACATCCACCTTAATTTAAATTAGGCCAAATTTCATCCAATCTGACTCTGAAGCTTCTGAATCACAGGATGGGTTCTCATCAAGACCATGAGCTCCCTTTAGCACTCAGAAAACCTCCGTGACTCTAAACAAACACATTTATGAGTGTCAAACGTCAAAATATTGGCAAGAGTTAAATCCGATGAGCTCACAGATCCTTAAATTCAAGAATCTAGCCACTGAGCTGCTCCTCACTTTGGATTCTTTAACTGGGCCTTCCTAAACATGACTCTCTTAGAGGAGGACTTCTGTAAATTCACACATATTGCACAGTGTCAACTCAGACCTCATGTTTTTGTGCAACTGACCTGGTCTGAATATTTGTTTGTCTCCAATGTTTGGAGTCCACAAGGCATCAATTTATCTGGCTGCAAGCTACATTATGACCAAGAACACGGCACATCAGTTCAGTCGCACTGGGAAAATCCCGCTTCCCCTCCCTCCCCCCATCTATGCAGGAGAAATCTGGTGATTGGTAGACAGGGGCGGTTGTTGTGTATTTGGGACCAGTCCGTCCGCCCCAGTAGTGTGGTGTTTTTTAACGCTGTTCTTAGGTGCGTGAGAGCCTGCCTATCTCTGAGCAGTGAAATCCCTCTTCTGTCACACCTCCAGGGGGTTCTGAGGCCCCTCGGCCCCCTGCGGAGGATCTGGCTGGAGCCTGCAGATAGGCTTGTTGCACATGGGGCAGACGCTGCGAATTTCTAGCCACTTCACCAGACACCTGAGCAGGAGCCAAAGTGAAAAGAGGAGAGATGTGTTTGTTATGCATCAGTTATCTGTAGTCTCAAGTGCTTTATGGCCACGTCACAAGATGACGGGCTGAAACTGCAGGATGTTTTTGAATTATAAAAAGTCTGACAGGTGTTACTCAAGGCTAATACTCATATTTAAGCTGCAGTGCCTTGACAGCTTAATTTGTGGTTCTTGTTTTAGTGCATCCGACAACATTCTGTGTGTCAGGAATCTACATGCTTGAATGTTTTTGAAGGAATGTGTTGTTATAAAATGTTCACATTTTAAGCATCAGCCAGAAACATAATGGGAAAAGTTGGGTAATGTGACAAGAAGATAAAAGCTCTTACTTTTTGTGAAATGCATGAGAACAGGGGCAAACCCCTAGTTCATCCCGGCTCCGAAACTCTTCCAGGCAAACTGCACAGGTCTGCTGCAGAGTGAAAGATAATGGATGAAAAAACAGAACATTTTCTAATCTATTAGTATTTTATTTAATTATTTATATTGTCTAATTTAAACAATTGTAATAGTTCCAAATATTGTTAATACAGTCATGTAGTTAGTTGGCTAAAAATCACAATTCTTACTCACTCTGTCTTTCCAAACTGTTTTGGAACAAAATATAAATAAATGATGCAGCAGAATGTTCAAGGTGCTTTATATATAAGGAATATAAAGAGTTGATGGATAATCCTGTTTTACTTTTATTAAAAAGCTGGAAAAATCAGCTTTCATATTCAGCCTAAATTGTTTTGTGTTCGAAAGTTAAGTCATACAGGTTTGAAATGACATGAGAGTGAGTAAATTATAGAGTTTTATGTTTGGGTGAACTATAATTTTAGCAGTTTCTTACTCCAAGAAGACTCAGTTTTTTCCCTGGACCTTTTAGAATGACCTGTAGGAAAACAAAAATATTAATAAAATTATTTATAATTAGTATATGCATATGAGTGTATTTGTATATATGTGTGTATGTGTTTAAAAATATATATTTATAATAAATGACCTCATTATATCCATATTGTTCTTGTGTGCCCTGTCGCCTCAATCTGTGAAATATAAAAATGTAGCATTACATATAAAAAAAATGATGTTTTCCTTTACATTCTTTCACTACAGCAGTTTGATGTACTGTACTTGCACTTTATTAATGCATTCAGCTTATTTACCTTTTTTCCTTTGTTTTAAATTTCATTTTTATTTGTTTTTCCTTTTCATAATTTGAAAATTTTTACTTTCTTTATTATGCCTATGGAAAGTACTTACTATTGCCTATGAAATAAAAGGTTACACTTTATTTAGTGTAATTTACTTTATTTAATTATTTATTATATAGTCCATTTAGACATTCTACTAACTATAAGTAACTTTGTCAACTAATTCTCATTAATTCTCAACTACATGTCTACTAACTCTCAGAGGATACTGTTAGGGGTAGGTTTAGGGTTAGTAGAATAAGTTGACATATACTTGCAAAGTTTCTGATTGTCAGTATGTAGTATGTTGTGGATCCACCAAAATAAAGTGTTAGGTGATATTAAGCAGACAGTCTACTAAAACTTATAACTGCTAGTTGACATGTAGTTTCAAAGTTACTTACTGTTAGTAGTTTGTCTAAAGTGGACCATCGAAATAAAGTGTTACCAAATAAAATACTACATAAATACAGTTGCTATATGCTTAATACAGCTATTTATCTTCATTTTGTGAAAATATCCACAGCACTTTCACAGTAGAAACTACTAACTGCTAGTATAAGATACCTGAACAGGTAGCAACAGAAGATCATGCTCAACATGAAGATGAAGAGGCCGATGCCAAGAATGATGACATAGACATTGAGTGGAAGACGACCGCTGATGTCTGTGGTCATTTTGCAGAATTTGTCTGTAATCTGTTAATCTGCGTCACATAGGCATGCTGCAAGAGAACAAACAAAACCATGATTTTTATCAACAATATTTCTTCGAGTTTATGGAGGGAGTCATGGGAGCTCAAGACTGCTTAGGATTTATTTTTGCTCATCCTTTTTGTAATCAGTAAAATGAATACACAATTAAAATTAAATAAAAGCACAGACATTGTTTATTACTCATACATCATGAATCTGCTATGAGAGTGGGTCGCATATTTCTTTTTGTCAGAACCTTGAAAGACAACACACATCACTGTGATTCTCATGTGTACACTTCTCAGTGGCCCTTGCATGCATATTGCATACTGTGAGCCTGCGGACTGTCCTCGTGTTTCTCAACTCCGTGTAACACTGCTCTCATTGTTGGACCTCGCTGAGCAGCATGAACTTTTCACTGTAATACATCTTTTAAAAGTGAAAAACAAGAGATGTCACAATGGTGTCGGATGATGTCAAACAGATAAGTGCAATAGCTTAAGTTTATTAGTATTTATTGTACAGTTTAATATAGATTGCAACGTAATTTACAAATCACAGCAAAATACAGCTGTTAATGAGCACGTAAAAAATACAAATGAATTTTTATGCAGTGTATTACAGTGTATTTAATAAGACCAAACTCTGTCTTTGTCTTTGTTGTGACGGAAAAAAACCTGTCATCAGTCTATCAACCTGTGTTTTTATTTAGCTAGCTAGCTAGTTTTTTTTTTTTTTTCTTAATCAAGTCTTGTAGAACTCCTCCAAAAATCCTTGTTAAGCGTATCATGTTGACTTTCGGGTTCAAGCTATTTCATCACACTTTGGAGAATTTCCAGAGCAGTGAACATTATTTAGACAACAATGGTTTAACCTATATCCTAAGGCAATACAAGTAAATAGCAACACAAAACCTGTCAGCATGATGCTACAAGGCTTTTAGTTGTATCTGGGAGTGAGACGGTCATCTTAGAATCCAAAACGAATCAGTTGCCTCTATAATTTGGTAGGAAGAATAGTGCTCTGGGCTCTCTGACAAAATATAAATGTTTTCCGAGGCATGTCGGTAAGTATTTTCAAACTGCCATAGAGAAAAACACTGTTAGCATAAAGAATAGACATCCACACTTCAGTGCACTGTGCTTGCCGACTGAGACAAAAGCAGACAAGAAATGCTCCATTGTGCTGAAGTGCAAGGGCAGGAGAAAAGAATACTGTTGTTGTTCTTGGATACAAAA
>JAUMHE010000009.1:3595031-3605548 GCA_032359235.1 Enteromius mattozi | reverse complement strand
AGAGTTACTTTGTTCACATTCCTTCAAGCAATAAACCAGTGTTATCAGTCGGTTGCCATGGAATCAGAGGCCTGTTTAGCCTTCCTGAGGTATTAGCTGCCTTTCGGGGGAAGGGTCTACAGACCCTCATAGTCGCAGTTTGAGTTACCCCTTTCGCTGGGTAAAGTGGAATTAAAGATTATTTGTTAAATGTAACAAATAGTTTGCACCTGATTGGTTCAAATGCTACAGTTAGTTCACCCAAAAAGGAAAATTCTGTCATTAATTACTCACCCTCATGTCGTTCCAAACCCATAAGACCTTCGTTCATCTTTGGAACATCAATTAATATATTTATGATGGAATCAGAAAGCCATCCGACCCTCCATAGACAGCAATACCACTGAAGAAAATAAAAATAACATTATTTACGCAATCATTCTTCTCCCCTGGTCGTTTGTGCTTGTACCTTATTACGACCTATATTTACGATTTAAAGGTAAGCGCCCTCTAGCGTGCGAAAAATAATGAACAGTGTCGCATTGCGTCTGTCGTCATGAAATGACATCATTACCATCAAAATGCGTGTTTTGTTTAAATGCAGTGTGTGGACTTTTTACACTGATCTCACAGTGATTAAAACATATTTTACTTGGTGTAATTCATACGAATGACCACACTAACCCCTCCCTAAACCTACCCATTATAAAAATCATGCAAAATCATGACTTAAAGGGTTTTATAAGCACATCTGTTCTCTGGTTTCGAAGCCATGATCGCATGATCACATCTCATCTTATAACACATTGCTCTACATACTGAGCTACACCAACCCTGAATCATGAGGCAGATAAAATAGTACAAAACATTAATATGCAAATGTCCAGTTGCAGATAGGGGCACAATTGTAGTATATGCTCTGATGGGTTGTACTTCACTGCTTTTGTACAAACAACCTATACGGGCGTATTGGTTGCAGGACAGGTTGAGAAGAACGGTTGAGTAAATGTTATTTTTGTTTTCTTTGTGCAAAAAAAGTACTCTCCTAGCGTTGCTAAACTAAAGTTGAGCCACTGATGTCACATGGACTGTTTTACTGATGTTTTTACTATGTTTCTGGATCTGGGAACATTTCAGTTGTATTGCTGTCTATGGAGGGTCAGATGGCTCTCTGATCTCACAAAAAATAATTTGTGTTCCGAAGATGAACAAAGGTCTAATGGGTTTGGAATGACATAATTTTCATTTTTGGGTGAACTAACCCTTTAAGAATAAGGCTGCCTGTCTCTCTCTGTGTTGCATTGATCTAGTATTTTAACATTTTTTCCAAACATTATGCTTCAAAATACTGGTGAGTTTGATTTCACAGCCTATGATGCATATAAAAACGAAAAGCCTTTTCTCTATTAATGGTCAGGCCTATTCATTTTGCTCTCCTAAATATGCATGATTATATGGTCAGCTGCATTTTATTATTCCCATTTAACATTATTTCTCCATGCATTCTATAGCCCTGTTAGAATGGCTGGCAAGCAGCCTGTCCATGGGATTTTATTTTATTTATTTTTTTATTTCACCAAATTTTGCATCAAAATACTGTAGAGTTTGACTGCACAGCCTTTGACGCACATAAAAGGGAAAACATTTTCTCATCCCTTTAATAATGGTCAGGAATATTCATTCTGCTATCCTAAATATGCACAATTATATGGTTAGTTACATTTTATTATTTCCATTTAACATGATTTTTCCCTGCTGTCCACGGCCGTATCAGAACAGACCTGTGAATCATTTTTGGGTTGAGAGGCGCTATATTGGAGCACTGGGTATGATATAAGCCACCCTGCCTATTTATTCTTATTTTCCCCTAATTTGTTGCAATATTTCCCAGCCAGCAGCATCAGCCAAACATTTATTAGTTGAAGTAGTCTATTTCGCAACTTAAAGAAACTCACATTATTGCCCTTGTCATACTGGAGTCCCCTCTTTGTCGTTAGAAGCCCAGCATATTTTCCAAAGGAGTCATCGTGTGGTGTCAAAGCTCATTCCCATAAGCTGGATCTCACATGGCATTTGCTAGAAAGAGCTCAGATTGCAGAGTGTGTGTTTTTTTTTTTTTCATCTACCCTGCTTCATTTTCGTACAGCCTTTTTCGTTCCAATTTGAAATAAGCTCCTTGTAAATACAATTGCTATAGTACGTCCCAAGGATGGAAAATATGAAAGTGGTAGTTGTAAAGATTCACTGCATGGAGGTTAACAGCTCTGATTGAAAACACATTTTACCTGTCATTTCGCTTCTGCACACTAAATAGGAGCAATATGTACAATTCAGCTCTGACGTCCCATGATTGGTGAACAGAGGAAGATGACACAAAATAAATTATGATATTAGTCACGGTCATGCCCCTTCAGACTTCACAGCAAGTTTGCTGCGGCCTCCTTTTGAAGCTTTTGTGTGATGCGCTTTAATGGTTTGAAAAGCTTTGTGATGTTTGTGGGGAAAACGCTTGCGAGGTTTGTGTGGGGGAAATACCGCATTTCTCACACTGAAAGCTGTGATTTGCATTTTTATCGAATCAACATATAAATAGCACCCTTTAGTTTAGTTTTCAAGCTAACCTTATTTTCCAATGAAATAACAGTGCATGTTTTTTTTCCCTTGTGTGTCTGAAGCAATTGGACGAGATGTGGCGAGACGTTCGCTGGATCACCAATGCCCTGCAGTATGCCCGTTATAAACAGCCTCTCGGTTGGGTGCCTATCACCTGGCTAGTAGATGTCAGCGTGGAGCCTCCTGTCCAGAAGAATGACTCCACATCCTCTAACACAGACTACGTGCCCACTCCCTCGCCCTCTCCAGAAATGAGGAGACGAAAGCCCACAATCGGTAAATGCTGTTTTTCAATAGCTGCCTTTCATCCAGGCATAAAAATATGTGTTGTGCTTGACTGGGTGTCTGTGTTGCATTCAAATATGTAGTGAGAATGTGACATTTGTTGACAGCACAAAAGAACATTTCTGCAGGAAATAAATCGCTGTATCGACTTAATTATAATTCGGCACACTTATTGTTATGATCAAACATTCTGTATTGATGCTTTGAGGTGCCATGTATTTTGCAAAGTATTACAGGATGTTAGTTGGCATAAAAGGAAAAAGGGTATCTAAAATTATGGCAACAAAAATGTAGCAAAAGGCAATAGTTTTTTATTTTACAGAGATGAAATTACAGATTAAGCGGTAATGTTCTGCCAGGGTGTGATTTTTGGAAATTTGGGCTTTTTAAGGTTTTGGTCTGTTTCACTAAGGATTGGCAAATGATGATAATACACAGACATGGGTTGTCACTGCTCTGTCTGTAGTAAGACCCAATTGAGCTGGGTCTTGATTTGATAGAGTTGAATTTGACTTAGACGTTGCATTAATCTTGAAGTGGCAAATTGTACCTTTTAAAACTAATTTGGATGATATAATAATAGCCAAACTGGCCAGTGTCTTCTTAAGCGTTTTAAAAAAAATAATAATAAAAACCATGCAGTTCTGATAAAATACGCCTTTACTTTTGTTTTGAAAATTAAAAAACATTAATTAAAAACAGATGTTATTAAGCCTACTTAAATATTATTACTTACGCGGTTCATTGTGTGCAATAAATTGCATATTGTCTGTCTGCTGGGTGTTTTTACTTTTATTTTCAATCTTTTATATTCCACATTTCTCAGGATTTATAATTATTCCATTATGTGCGAGGATGTGTATTCAACAAACTGCCACATTAAAATACTGAATATAATGTTTTTGTTAATCTTTCAGAAAGGACCTTTACTATAAAGCATAGATATAACTTTACTTTTTATTAACTTTTTAATAAATTTAACAAATGCTATTACGTTATATGATGCTTAGTATGTCCAATATCACAGTAAATTGATCTATATTATAAATACGCATTACCATTTAAAAGTTTGGGTCGGTAAGTTTTTATTTATTTATTTTTTAATTAATACTTTTATTTAACAAGGATACGTTAAACTGATGTGAAGTGGCAGCAAAGCTATTTAAAATAAGATAAAATAAAAATATTAACAGAACTATTTTCATCAATGATAATAATAAGAAATGTTTGTGACGCTGAAAAGTAGTTTTGCCATCAGAGAAATAAATTACGTTTTAAAATATATTGAAATAGGTTATTTTAATGTAAATAATATTTCACAATATTACTATTTTGACTGTATTTTTAATCAAATAAATGCCATCTTGATGAGCATGAGACATTCTGATCAGATTTTAGAGGCAGAGCTATCCTTTTAAAATGTTTCATTATTTCATTACTAAATTGGATAAGCAATATCATGCTTATTCATTCCAATGGACTTATTATTTCAATCCCCATCTTTTGCAGAGTCCCAACCAGGTTCAGATGAAGAGGGCTGTTCGGAGGTCTTCCTCCCCACAGACAGCGATTACGACTCCAGCGACGCTCTGAGCCCTCGTGACCTGGACTTAGTTTACTCCTCAGCCCAGGATCTCTCCCATCAGGCCGTGCACATCCTCAGCGGGAGCGCTCCTGACGTTCTTCAGATGCACGATCTCAAATACAGCGCATGCTCTAAGTCTATTCTGGAAACCGATTCGTGCACCAAGGACATGGAGGACCTATCGCTGTCCTCTTACTCCGTGAAGACCGCAGACAAGCCATCCCGCTGCAAGTTCCTAGCCGATCCACCAACGAAACGTAAACTGCTTTCCAAAAGCCATCCCCAGAGGAGTTACTTTGGCGGGCCGCACCGCTGGCTGCGTGTACAGAGCGAGAGTCACACTCCCTCTCTATCCGAAGGCATCTACACCAGACAGAGCGATATCGACCTGCCGCTGGAGACGCCACTCTCCCTACCACACTCGCCCACTACCTCCTACAGTTTGGATGAGTACAGACCGCCCTACAGGGAGTCTAAGCCCAACGTTCGCAGGATCTTTGTGGAGTCGTGCAGCAAGACATCACCCTGCAGAGATGCCCCGCATTGGGAGGAGGAGGAGACAGGACTGAGAGGAGCTACAGCTAGAGATGCTGGATCGGGATACGGCACTACGGCAGAAGCTCAGGACGTTGATTCGGACGAGCAAACGAACGAACAAGTGTCGGAGATTCTCAGCAGCACTCTTTAGGATGATATAAGCGTTCCATCATGTAGATGTGTGGTTTTATCACCGCTTGAATTGCCTCTAAGCTCCAGAACTCCTCTTTCCTCTCCGAACGCACACTTTACAGCTTACGGTTGTAATGAGTGAACACTTAGCCTAATCAATTCTTGCATCCTCGCTGCAGAGGATGAAGTTGCTGGTCAACTCTGCGGGACTCATTAATCATGGCTCTGACTGTTACAATGTTAAATATCAATGCAACGTGAAACAAAGCACTGCTTTTCCTCAGAACTTGAAATTGCCTCAGCCAATGGAGCCCAACAGTGAGCGCCCACTTTTTCAGCTGCATTTGTTCTGAATGTATTTTTCCCATTTATTATCACCATAGGGGTTTCATAAATGTCTTCAGACTGAAAGACTTTGAAGTCACGAACAAAACCCATACCAGCTCTATATTTTATCTATTTGCACACAAATACACAAACTTGTAACATTTTTTATGTGTGTGTGTGTGTATAATTATTTATATTATATATATATATATATATATATATCAGTGCTGCCAAATGATTAATCATGATTAATAACATCCAAATTAAATGTTTTTGTTCACATAATATATGTGTGTGTGTACTTTGTATATTTAGGTATATATAAATACACACATATGCAGTATATATTAGGTATATATATATACATTTAAATGTATTTGTATATATTTATATTCATTAAATTTATATATAATATATTTAATGTATAAACAACATATTTTTCTTAAATATAATATATACATGCATATGTATATTTATATGTACATAATAAATATAAACAGTACACTTACATTTGTTATGTAAAGGAAAACCTATTTTGGATGCACAATTATTATGTATGTGTGTGTGCGAAAGAGAGAGAGAGTGTATATAATGCATTTATCTATCTATCTACCCACCTACATACACACAAACTTGTAACATTGATTTAAATATTTATATATATATGAACATATCTAAATTAATTGATATAACTTCTGTTTAGTCTGTTATGAAAGGTTTAACGTTATTAGTAAAAATATCAAGTTCTCTGTGGAGAAAATGAATGGGATTTTTACATCTGGAAACATGCTGTTGGGCTCTGTTGTAATGTTTTTAGGTGAAGAGTGGATTTAGGTGATTTGAGGGTCGGTTGAAATTCAGTTTATGTGTTTACTTGCTATGAAAGATCGATGTATCTGCTAATTTCACTGCCCATTTAGTTATGTTTGCTCTTACTATTGATGTATAAAGTGGTATCATCCACTTTACACTACATCTGTTTCTAAAAGATTGCATTTCAGTGTTCAGAAAAACTGGATGAATGAAAAATGGTCCCGTTACTACAGACCCTGTTACCAAACACGAGCCCTTTTCGAATCAAAAAGCTGGTAAGTAGTTCTAAGAGCTGAGTGCGCTACATTTGTTCCACAGAATGTGTTTCATTGAAAAATACCTTGAGTTGTGCGATGGTGATGGTGGTTTGTGGCGTGTGTTTGTTCACATTCGAAGATTCGTTGTAATTTGTTTGTTTCTGTTCCTATTTATGCTGGGTAACCCACTGTTATGAAAGGAAATGAAAACCACTTAAGTTTTACAGGTTGAAGGAATGATAAAACACTGCACTTTTAATATATACAGTATATTTGCATCCCACAACTTTTATTGTAATAAGAGTTTGACAGATGGATTCTTGGGAATCAGACCACTTTTGACCAGAGGTACTGCAAATTTGTGCCACTTATATAAACATACATTTTAATGATTTGGAAGTGGATTATTCTTCTTGCGTAATCATTATCATCACAGCACTCATTTTGGCAATAAAGCCATAGATATTTGAAATTAAATGCAAGTTATGGTCTAAGGACATAACCAAAAAGGTGGTATGTTTAGTTAATGCATTATTAATTCTGTAAAACTATACCACATTCGTTTTGCAATGATTATTACGTAACAGATTCATTGTGAATATAGTATATATTTATTCACATTATCCATGTGTACGCCCTATAATTGAGTGAATTTTTTTTCTCCTGAATGAAAAGGGCAGCTTTTGCAAGCAACATTGTGAATGTGTCTGTTGCAATGTTTCAACAATTTATTAATGTTTTTAGTGTTTTTTATGAAAAAAAGAAAGGAAACTGGTTTTTGCACAAAATGTTTCATTTCCAAATATATATATATATATATATATGTCGCGACTGGAGTTTCTCCTGTGAAGGATTGTAAAAAAAGATTTCATCTTCCGGTTAATGTACAGAGATGTCAGCTGGTGCTCCAGATCCTGTGGGTAAATGCACTGCTCTGACACACCGGTGTGTTCAGTATGCATTCACCACAAGCCCACAGACATGAGGCATTATTTATCATATTCCACCTTACTTGTATTCCAGTTAAATAATTGAACTCTTTGCAACTGGTATTCCAGTGTGAGGGTATTATTGTTAAATTATATGGTATATTTGTCTTGATACCTTTATACTGTGCACAATGCAAGCCAAAACAATTAAGAAGCATCATATCTGTATATTTTTGCATTATGCATTTATTGATCCAAATAATATATTTCAGTATTGTATTTTTGATGGTTGGTCCCATGTCATAGAAGTTTCTGATGTAACTTGTTTGCTTTTTGTGATGCATCTTGAATATGACGTTGTGACAGATGTATTTAAGTCATAAAAATAAACATTCCAGTGTAAATATTTTAGACATTATGTGTGTTTCTTTCATTTCAGACCTATTCAAGTATATATATATATAAAATTTATTTATTTTCTCCCTGGTTGAAATTGAGAGAATTTGTACATTTTATATTTTTAAGCATCTCAAAATTATTTAGAAATATATTATACATTATATTATAATCAATGATAATAATTATATTTTTAAAATCTGTTTTATATACATATATATAGACAACATCCTAATATACACAATATATAGTTATGTAATGTTAATCTTACAGTGGTTGAATACAGATTTTATATTTTCATTATGTTTGTTATGTGTTTATTAGCTGATAGTAAACTTGATAGTAAAGTATAATTATTAAAATTAATTCTTCAAAGGTTGACTACAGGTTTAAAAAGTTACAGTAAAAGCAATATAGATATATATTTTTTTTTATTATTTTATAGTTACATTTTTATTAATATAGTTTCATATTTTTATAAATTGACGTGAAGCTTGGTGTACAATGTAAACATTTTAAATAGGCCAATTTATGATATACAATTAGAAAATGTTAATCAGAGGTTATAATATATTTATATTTTATTTGTGTGTGTTATGTGGGTTTAATATTTTGTAGAAATTGATAAGAAGCTTGATTTACAATGTTAACAATTTAAACAAACAGACAGATCCAAACAGAGACTGTGTTTTCTTGTGTATGTTTGTATTTAAACCTGAACTGACCGCATGTTAGAAACCGTAACTTTCAAATCGAGCGTTCAAATTGCTCTCTTGTTAGATCATCAAAGGTCTTCACAGGGAACTAAACAAAAACAAATGACATTTTTATCTAGCTGGGTCATGAAAGAATCGGGAATATTTTGACCTCGAGCTGGGAGGCCTTCTGATCCATCATTAAGATTAAGTGAACTTCAGAGTCGGATCAGACATTGATGGTCATGGAGGCGCGACTGGCCTTTGCCCAGATATTCCACGAAAATCAAAGGACAAATATACCTCCAGATGATTCGAAACACGTGGATCTGGCCGTCAGTTGAGGGGAAGAAATGAGAATGTATGTGTATGTTGGAAGCGAACTCAAACCGTGGCGAATATTGCTATCGAGGAGATGATCTGATGATTAGGTCCGGAATGACGCAATGTTCTCAATTCGCAGCTAAAATTGACAGGAGCCTGTTTGAATATGGCCTCTATGTGTCCAAACGCACACTTCCATGGAAACCACTGTAACATAGTTAAACAGTCATTCATACAAATTGCAAGACAGAGCGAAGGAATCCACGAGAGCACAACAGCATACATCAACTGAGCCGCAGTTCACAGGTTAAGACACTTATTATGAGTGACATTTAATACTAAGACAGTATGGCGTCTGTTCATCACAAATGCATTAATCAGTTTTATGTTCATATGGAGGACTCTGGAAAACAGCGTAGCTCTTTATTTGGCTCTCAGAAATGTCTTTGTTCACCGTGAGACTGCGCCGGTCCTGCGTTCTGTAATTCTAGCCGGAGGATAGGCCATTTTCAAGGGCCACAGATTCCTTCGTCACTACAGTCGGTTGGCAAGCTTATCTCAAAAACATAATTTCAGCCCACTTCCTTTCTTTTAAATAAGAAGTCGCATTCTACTGGCGCCGGACACTCGCTGACACAGGAGCAATCCAGAAAATTGCTCTAAGGTCAATTTAAACGCTAAAGAGGAGCAGAGGAATATCATAGGACGTCTGAATGCAACCTTGTCATTGGTAGAAAAGCCAAAAAAGCCATTTCATGTGAACAGTGGCACCCATTGATTTGATTGTAGAGTGAGCTGATATGATTTAACAGAACAACATACATATATTTCACATCAGCTTTTGTTAGGCCTGCATCTAATAAACTTGAATCACTTGAATGCACATCATCGGCAATGAAAATATTTTTTAATTAAAAGTCTTTTTGTGTGTGTGTGTGTGTGTGTGTGTTGTTTTTGTCAAGGTTCTGTAAAAGTCTAATTAAAAAGATGAAATTCTTGGAAATGATGATTTCCGTTCAATATTTTATTAGCATTTGTTTAGGAAATGAAGGAGTGAAGCAGTTTGTTTTAAATTATTACTAATATTTTTATCATATTTGTTGGCAAGACCATAAAACTTTACGAAAAGCCACATTCATTCAGGTCTGATGTAATAACATTGTTGTAAACATTTTAAAGTTAATATATTTCTTTAAAAAATATGTTTGTAAACTAACTTTTTAAAAACCTTTTTTTTAACACTTTATTTTACGTTACATCTTGCTTATAAGCATGCATATTACTAGAATATTAGTCATTTATTAGTACTAATTAAGCACAAATTAATGCCTTATTCTACATCCCTAACCCTACGCAATACCTAACTATTAATAAGCAGCAAATTAAGAATTTATTGAGGGGAAAATAGTTGATAGTTAACAAGTGTTACCTATTCTAAAGTGTAACCAAAGCTGTGTACACTCCATGAACATGGTTACTTTAAATTATATATACAGGCCTACGTTTCATATAGGAACAATTACAAAACTGAATGAAATGATCATTCACATGTTGCTTTAAAACGAACAAATGAATGATTTTTTCCAATTTATATTTCAGTCAAGTTCACACAGATCCTAAAGACTCGTTACTAGTCCTCGCTGCT
>JAUMHE010000009.1:3581084-3594931 GCA_032359235.1 Enteromius mattozi | reverse complement strand
AATGAATGATTTTTTCCAATTTATATTTCAGTCAAGTTCACACAGATCCTAAAGACTCGTTACTAGTCCTCGCTGCTGTCATTGATCTTTTGACATGTCACTCATGTGCGCGCGCACCGGCAGAGGGCGACCAACGATAGGCATCCCTCCGGACGGACCCCCTTCTACCCCACCTACCCCCATACCCCACTCCCGGTCCATCCCACCCCCCTCCCCTCCCTAAATAGAAGGAGGTGTCGTGGAGCTCTGGCAACAGACCCACAATTGAGAATGGGTCTTTGGGTTCTATCGCGACCCGCGAGGATAAATCAGACGAGCCAGGTGATTCTCAGTTCGGCGCCCGTCACCAGAAACCATGCGGATCCTCAGACACCAGGACTCCGGATTCATACGCGAGGAGCCCGCGAGCTCAAAAAGGAGACAGGGTCCGGCTGAAAACCGCCTGATGCTGTCATGAGCCATTCTGCTGATGGGAACCTGTGCGTAAAACCGGAACGAGACGCGCGGAATGACCACAAAGTAGACACTGACACAGCGTTCTTGGATCCCCGATCAGATTTACGCGCGAAGTGGCACCTAGGACAGTGCCGTTTGAATTGAACGAACACTTTCTAAGGAGAACGCTCGTGGGTAGACACCGCGCGCGCTGGAGACTGCGCTCTCACAGCTCGCCAAAAACTCAAGCGAACACTCAAGCGCGAGGATTAATCAGCCGAAAAGATGGATAACGTGCCGTATTTTCTGGCTACATACTTGCTCATTTTCTCCCTCGGATTCAGGATAGAAGAAGGGATGTGCCAACATTACTACCTCCTCCGTCCCATTCCCAGTGACACTCTGCCTATAGTGGAACTCAAGGAGGACCCGGATCCCATACTGGACCCTAAGGAGCGGGATCTGAACGAGACCGAACTCAGAGCCATGCTAGGCAGTCAATTCGACCAAAACTTTATGTCCATCAGCCCACCGGAGGACAAATACGCAGGACAGGACGACCTGAATGAGTCTGAACTCTTCAAGCGTCCCACCGGCACCATGCCCAAAGAAATCAAAGCCATGGAGTTTGAGATCCAGCATGGGAAAAAACACAAGCCCAGTAAGAAACTCAGAAGAAGGCTTCAGCTGTGGCTGTGGTCCTATGCCTTCTGTCCGGTGGTGCACACATGGCAGGACCTGGGGAACCGATTCTGGCCCCGCTATGTGAAGGTGGGCAGCTGCTACAATAAAAGGTCTTGTTCGGTTCCAGAAGGGATGGTTTGCAAACCTGCCAAATCCAGCCATGTTACGGTTTTGCGATGGAGGTGCCAGCAGAGAAAGGGTGGGCTCAAATGTGCCTGGATACTAGTTCAGTACCCCATTATAACAGAGTGCAAATGCTCCTGCCCGAACTGAAATAAGCTCGGTGCTCATTCTCACATGCACTGTCCAGTGTAGGAATGTATATTTGATGTATATGTGGTGCCATTCTAGGTTACACTTTACATTGGTGTTCATGTTACTGTGTAATTTCATACAGAAGTACTGATGAGTGATGCTGATGAAACTTTGTGTACTTAACATGTGATTCTTTTGTGGAGCTGCTTGGTATTATAGTCATTATAGTAAATAATTATAGTAATATGTCTAACATGGACACTGTAAAGTAAAGTGGTGCCTGATTCATTTATATAAAAAAGAAAAAAGGTCAGTATTTGCCTATAATATCCAGTGTCTACTGTAACTTTGGTTGTAACGTAACTTTATACATATTTATGTCGAAAAACATTTCGCATTCAAAGTGCGTTTATTGAAGGAATTCCAAGCTTTTTCCATTATTCGGAAAAAAATACTTTATCTTTATACACCTCAGACGGGAGATTATAGATTACAGTCTTGGTGTGCTGTAAATATAAGGGGAATGGAAAATAACTGCTCATGTAAATTAAAAGAAGCTATTTATTCTTTATGTCCATGTAGTCGAAATGCATTTAAAATAAAACCACTAAAAATGGCATGAACTGTTTTTTGCTTATTTCACTTGCTGTACATATGCAATCTGCTTAACATGCACTGCATGCAGTAAAAGCCGCCAGCTGCTATTTATAAAGCCCTCCACGCTGATGTGACGCTAATTGAGGTGATATTATTTTAATTTGACTTATGAAGTCAGGTCTGGACCGTAATGGACAATTGGTGATTCGTATTCCTCGGAGGGAGTGGATCAGTTACTTTGTTTTTTTTCCTCCGAGACGCCATTCCGTCCTCAGACAGTCTGAAGGGTCTTTGTAAAAGGATTAAAAGTTAAAGACCTTCATTTTCAGATTCTTTCATTTAATCTGTGTGGCGCCTGAAACACATGCTGGATGGATGATCACATGTAAAAACATTCTCTGCTCTGTCTGCTGCCTAAAGTCTATTGGCATGAAAAGAACAACTTGACCTCGCGAAGGAATGAAGACACTGAAGTTCCGCTCTGTATCGATTAGGTTTAAGTTCCTTTTTTTGACAAGCGTCACATAAATGGCTTTGACTTTTTTGTTTTGCTATATTTATACATAACACCGCAGCATTTCAAAGAGTAAAACTCAGTCAGTGATCAATCACGGCTAAGCTTCAATGTAACAGTTAATACACCGCTTTAAAGCCAAAATGAAACTTCTACTTTTGACTTCATCCACCAGCACATTGTCCAGCATCACTTGGTTTTGCACACTAAGGAGAGTTTATGTAAAGGAACATTACGTCTTTATATTACTTCTCAGCTAGCTGCAGAATAAAAACACTGCCTGTTCCTCCAGCATTCCAATAAGCTAAGATTATGGACCTGTCACTCCACTCTAATCAACAAGAAACGCTGTGTGCCAGTGTCTTTCTTTCTTTCTTTCTCTCTTCATAAGGCGTATTTTCACACAGTGATAACTGGGCAGTGCCATGCATGATTTTCAACGCCGGCTTAATGTACCTCAATCGGCGACCCTCAAACCTAAACACTCATAGATGCTCTGAATGATCCCATTTCATCGCTTTCAGGGCATCACATCCCATGAGACATAACTGGAAACTTCATCTCGCATAGTAACATGCCACCCAAGTTCTGGAGTCCATCCAGTATCACTAACAATCAGGTGTGAGGAACAGTTGCCCCTTTACACATTGCGCCCATCCCGTGATGAAAGCCAGTCTGGCCACCCAGGCGCTCTCTCTAACCATGACAGAGCGGAAAAACCACCAGTCATTAAACGTTCAGATTGTTTTTTTGCACAGACACTCCCTTAAAGAGAAAAGCCTCTCATTGGTCTGAACCTCGTGCGTGTTTCCTGGCGACTGCACCGAATAGCTGGTGTGCAGAGGATGGAGGAAACCCAAACCAAAGGAACATGGACGTGAGTAGGTTTGTGGGCAATACCAATGGAAACTCCTTACTAAAAAAGAGCTCCAATATCATTCACAAATGATTCAGGGTTTAAAGTTCATACAATGTCCAGGTTACTGATATGCAGCGTTTTGACTGAATATGACCTAGACAGTCATCATGAAAAAAGATGAAAAAATATAAAATTTACATCATATTAAAGAATGTGACCAATAAAAAAAGACTTGAATAATATAATATAAAATCCATATGTTTTGGTTAAATGTAAAATTTTAGAATATGACCTAAAGCTACAATAAAAAAATCTTGAACATAAAAATGAATCTATATAAATAGTCCATTAAATCATGCTAAATAACATATACATCCACTTTACTCTTTGTATGTAAAATATGGAATATGAATTTTCAGTATTAGTCTGAGGCTTTTGGATCCATAAATACCCACCACAAACCAGTCGTATGTGTAAACATTTCAAAACTGAGATTTATACATCATGTGAAAGCTAAATAAATAAGTTTAAGACAGGACAATATTTGGCTAAGATACAACTATTTTAAAATATGGAATCTGAGAGTGCAAAAAAATCTAAATACTAAGAAAATCAACTTTAAAGTTGTCCAAATGAAGCTCTTAGCAATGCATATTATTAGTAAAAAATTACGTTTTAATATATTTACGGAAGGAAATCTCTACGGTAGGAGATCTTTACTGAATATTCTACTGATTTTTGGCAGAAAAAGACAAAATTGATCATTTTGACCCACACAATGTATTTTTGGCTATTGCTACAAATATACCCCAGTGACTTAAGACTAGTTTTGTGGTCCCGGGTCACATATACGTTTTTGTTTTTGTAGCCTATGCTGTGAGGTCCCATTAGCTTTTTGTTTGTTTTCGCTGTTCTACTTTTAAAGCTGGACCAAATGAGCCTCCGAAAAACAGAATCAGCCTCCAACTGTGAAAGCATATCTGTAGAACCGAGAAATGATGTTGTTTTCACCATTGGCAGTGAAATGTGTCACTTTACAGCCTTGACTTGTCAACGTTTCTCATATTTTATGAGAGTGTGACATTCAAAAACAACATGTGGTAAAACTCTTTATTATAGCTTACATTTACAGTTATGCGAATGATGTCAGGAAGAGACATGTATCAACATATGCCTCGGGCTAACGTCTGTCACTACTCTGCTTCAAGGAAATTCACTTCTTCTTTTTTTCTCTCTCTAAAAATCTCAATAGCATTATATTCGTTGTGTGTGTGTCTTGGACTTCATTAAAATGCTGTTGTTAGGCACCTTTGAAAATGGCCAGGTGTTATCAGGGTATCTGAGTGTGCTCTTGAGGATGATATCACAGAGAAAAAGGTCAGAGTGATCTCAAGTTCATACCAAAGATCATAGCGATGGGGTCAGAGGGATGATTGCATGTCAGATGTTGGAAGATCAGAGCTATATTTGCAGACGTGCAGGCTCAAACTGACTTTGAAGTGTAAGAGAGTCGGTACCAGATATGATTAAAGAACGTCTCCTTATTAATGAAAGGGGAACATCAATGCACAATCATCTGGACCGCAAATTGATTCAAATCCAAAAATCCGATTATTCTTATTTTTTACATTTAATAAAACAATCATTGATTTTTATTAAGATTTGTATTGTTTTTGTGTTACTTTTTATCATGTCTTGCAACGTTTAACTCCGTTTTCTTACTGAAGAAGAAAAAGAAAACAACAATTTGAATCTGAAAGCAAATCTTGAGCACTTTACCTCAAGGTTGACAGATAGAAATGCCTAAAACCTCTTCAGCCTTCAATTTGAGCTCAAGTTCTCATCATTTATTCCCCTCCAAAAACACTACACAAACAAGAGGGATGGCGAATACTTGACTCAACCGAGGTTTAATCAAACCACAAGCTTCATCTCCCTTTTGTTCCTCCTTGCTTTTTTTCCCCTTAAGAAATTGGCAGCCGAGCCCTATAATTTCCCCCCCATTCGCCAGGCCAATGTGGGCTCTGTGCCATCGTTCCACCCATCGCTGTCTATATGGTAAAGAATGGACTCGTTCCCGTAGCACAGGAAGGATCTCTTCTTCTGTATTCATAAAGCTTCGAACAAACATTTTAATCCTTTACTGAAAGACAAATCTCTGTGTACGCAGTTGCCACCCGTATGCTTCGTTCTCTATATTTTCAGGTCTAGATCAGGTTCCTCTGTTTGAAATTTCACAGTGCTGTCGTCATGCTCGGCTGCTGCAATAGATATTTACAGGAGATTAGATGAATGTATGGAGGTTTCGCTTGTAATGAGGTGGAACAGATCACCTTCGGTCCGCGTGGAAACAGTATTTGTTTGTGTTCAAGCTAATTAACATCATGGAAGCTCATCAAGAGCTCAACAACTGAGCCACCCGGGAAATCTGTGGCAAACTGGACAAGCAAGGCCCAAAATCTCAGCCTTTCGCTGTCCAGATCAATTACTCACATAATTTAGGAGTTGGATTGAGAGGTGTTTTGGATGGCTGTACTGACATGGGCCGAAGTAGGAACTATTTGTCCTGCATTGATTCTCCATGCAAAAGCAGGATCCATCACGCATCGGCCTGTGGCTGTTTGAAGGAGGTTGGACTGGTGTTGAAAGTATTGGCAAAGCTGATCCATAATAAATGCACCCAGCAGACTGTGGCGCCACTCTTGCATGTGCCTCTGCATACGAGCGTTGCTTTGTGTGTGTGTGCGTGTGTGTGTGTTAGGTGAGTTTTTGAGACAGCATGTGAGTGCATGTTTTTGTGTCTGTATATGTAATGGAATCAAAGTTTGTAATTCCTCTTGAATGATAGCCCTACTATTTATTTCCAAATGCAGGCTCAGGACTGAAATGTTATGGATCACAGCCTTTCTTAACACGAGAAGTGGTGTAACAGAAGATGTGAACAGTCGTAAAGAACACTGGCATTAAATGCCTCGGCTGCATTTTCCAAAGTAAACGAGTGGTGTTTTTGATGGATAGAGGCGGCAGGAGAATCGCTAATCCAATTTTCTAAATTAATTCGTCTTTGATTCTTTTTCTTCTGTTTCACTGCCAAACAAAACAAACATGTAGCAATGGTTTATCTAATTGTTTTAGGATCTGTCGGTCTGAACTATCAAGGCCTGACTCTGACATTTAGTGAATGTACTGACTTCAACCACTAATACATGAATATATTTGTACATTATTAGTATAACCATGAAGAATTAGTAGGTTTATTAAGACAAGACATGCAGAGGAACTTGTTCATGGATTTCATTTCACATTTTAACCAGCATTTAGGTTAACAAACTGTGTTAAACCTCTTTTAGCATTATTAATTTTCTTCTGAATTTATATCTAATTCACAAGCACACATTAGAATCGCTTTAGATCAGTCGACATAATTTATTGTTATGATCAGTGCCGTCGGTGGATATTTCCAGCATCCTTCTCTGTCCTGTGTGTATGCCGTGCACGATGCGTCCCCTAGTGGTCAATATAAGCACACGAATTAACTAAATAAATCCCAAGAGACTGTGCAGCTGTGTCATAGATTTTTTTTTGTATCTGGCAAATGTATCGTGACTTACTTATTTGACTATAGGCTATGCATCCACGAATAATTAATTAACTAATTATTACATTTATACCACTACATTTTTATGTACTGAAGAAAAAAACACAACACCACCATGTTAACAAGAAAACATGTACTTTAACTACATTTCCTCATTTCTATAAAGACATAAAGACCGATTCATTCAGTCTGGAACACTGACAGTTGTGTCTATATATTGGCTAGGTCACTATAGTAGCCTAGCATGAGCCTAAGCCATCTATATTAAATAGTACGCAAAAAAATAAACTAAAACTCGTGGTATTTATACGCAAAAAAGGACTTTGGCGTATGACATACACGTGTTTGGCGTGCATATAATACGCAGTTTTCGCAATTTGCATATGATAGAAAAAATGTTGGCGTGCATATGATACGTATCTACTCCATAACCATAATCCTACCTACGTAGCATAAACACCACAGTGTTTTTTCGTATATATACCACGAGTTTTCGTTTTTATTAACACACATTCATGAGATCAGGTACACACACACACACACACACACACACAAGATTCTCTTCAAACTGTTGCAACGCGATATAGGCTACATTAAGCCTGAAGAGAGAAGACATTTGCCGCCAAAAATGCCCAATGCGCTACCTGCATTGCATTTTCAGAACGCACCGACGCACGAAATCCAGCTTGCTTGGACAGAAAAAAAGTTGGATGTGCCCAGTATTAATTATACGCGTATTTACGTGGACAAACAGTAAAATGAAGCTGTTTCTTGGGAAGTCATTGTTAGGAACTGTGATTGCTCTATACTGTGTCTGATAGTTCTCCTTCACGACCAGGTAAGATGGCAAAGCAACTCTTCATGCTTAGCTTCATGCTCCAATTCCTTAAAAGTTTCTCATTGTACATTAAGTCTGGCTTCTTTTATGGTGGTCAAGTGAAGTGGTCATTGGGCATATGGCCAGTTGCCCTTATGGTTAACTGGTTCTTTAGATATTCACAGTCAGAGAGGTTTGGCTCCATAGCACATGACTCATTGTACTTGACTGTTTATACATGAGAATACATAACCAGATTTTGATTAAACCTTCATCCAGAAGGATGTCATTTGTTTTTACATTGCAAAAAGCATCTTGTGTATGGACCCTTTTCTCGTTTCCGGGTTTCTTCACAGCGGAAGTAGTCAGAGTTGGGTAAACTTGAATAGCAATGAATGGGATGCTCAAATAGCAAAAGAAAAATTCCGAGATAGTGTTTCCATGACTTCCAATAATAAGAAAAAAATAGAGAGAGACTGATAACGATGTCAAATTCACTGTCCCTCTCATAGATGCTGCATTAGAAACACTCTCGCATTAGCGTAAACTATATTTTTGTAATTTGATGCAAAGGTAAAATAATGCAAAGAATGGTGTTGTAAATGTGCATAAATTTAAAAAAAAAATACAAATAAGAAAAACTTTTAGGGATTTACGATGCTGTTGACGCGCCATCACAGTCTTGTGAAAAGGGTCCATTAGTACCATTCTGCACACCTCACTGCTCGCACAAATACATAAAACTAAACCATATATGACACAGACGAATGACAGCTTTTGTGTTCGGCCGCTTTGTGAAAACAATTCCGAAGCATCTATCCATCAAAGTACGAATGACAGATTTATGGCTTTACTGTTGAGACCATTTCCCTCTTTACATAGATATTACCTCCTAAATCTTGCAGCTACATTAGAGTTATTCAACCTGGCAGGCATGAAAGCATGAGGCAAGCATTGGAGGAGAGACCTGCACCCACATGCTGGCACGAGGAGAAGTTATCATGGATTAACGCCTTGTTTCAGCTCAAAGGAATGCCTCATCAGAACTGCTTGGGCGGGACTGTAAGAGCAAGCGAGTGAGGATATGGAGGTGTTGAGTCAGTGTTTCCATGGTGGCGTTGGAGAAGAAAGCATGGCGCGCTTTCTGTGCAGTGACACCTCATTGACAGGTATGTCAGAGAGGTGTGCTGGTGTCCGGAGCCAGGCGGCCATACCACAGAGCTTGTCAGAGTAAATCTGTCCTCGCAAACCCCTAAGAGGTCTCACTAGAGTGCGAGGCGACACGGTTCTTGTCCGCCCCCGCGAGACAAGGCCGCGGGAAGACATGGCGTTTGACCAAGACCACCAGTGCATCTTGGCCAGTCCTTGTGAAATAGTTTAAATGGTTTCTAACCTCATCCACTGAGCGTTTTATTGGATAGACCACAATAAAAAAGACTATTTATTTGAATTTCGACTGTTCAAATTAATATAAGGTGACTATTTGGGTATATTCTGACCGTTGAGAGGAATAACGGCGGTGCTCAAAAAAGCAATACACCATGAACCTGAAATAGCACTGGAAAAATAGTCCACATGATCCTCTTGATACTCCGTTCTGCATTCCCTTCAGCTCAGCACGATTGTTAAGCCTCAGATGTAAACATGCTTGTTTCCCGGCTCAACCGTTCTTTTGAGTGCTGAGCTTCGCAGACATGAGTGTAGTCAGAAGGAAGGAGAAAATCCACTCAGAAGAATGCGGCTGTTTGACATGTGCTCTTGCAGCTAATAATGGATGAGAGCAGAGAATATTAGAGTGGCCCGGTTAGGAGCTGACATGTTGTGATAGAATAAAAGTGCTATGTAGGTCTTCAGAGGGAAATTGCCAAGTGTTTACACTATGACCGGCCAAAACGACAGTCATAACAAGGTCTCAAGAGGAAGCACAGCAGTTAACACTCGTCTCTTATCTGTCGTTACGGACAGATCCAAAAATGGGTGAAGTTTAAAATAATACATGTCTGTACTGACAAAAGGGAATGTTATATAATCAGTATAAGCCCAATTTAAAGCTTGAAAGCATGTGTGGCATAATATTAACTACCACAAAATTGAGACTTCTTTAAAAATGCAATAAATTATTTAATGACGAGATGCTTACAGTGGAAGCTATTGGGCCAATTTTTGAATGCTTTAAAAGCAGAAATTGTTCTTTTCATTTTTTTTTTGGTTGTTTTATGGTTTTGTTTTCATGTTGTAAAAATTTTCATGTCAACTACATTAAAGTTTAGTATGCGATCTGTGATTATTTTTTTTTCCCACACTAAAATTGTGAAATATATTATATATTATATATTATAGTTAACTAAATCTAAAACCATAAACATGTTGCTATACTTGAAAAAAAGAATTTTAATTGAAAAAAAAAAAAAAAAAATTATATATTTATATATAAAACATTTCATTTCAGCTAGTTGCAAAGGCAACATTTAAAGAAATTAAGTTAATTAGTAATAAATAATAATTAATAAAAAACTATATAGACAAAGCACAATTTCTAAAACTTTAACTACAATTAAAATAAAAAAAGAAATTATTCGAGATATTAATAAATTATATAAGCACCAAAAGAACACATGCACATTGTTTACACTTCGATACTTTTGAAATATATTATGCTTGGATTAAGTTTAAATTTGGCCCCATTTACTTCTGTTGCAAGCGCTTTACTTTAACCCAGATTTTTGTCCAAATGAATTTTTGTGGTTTTCAACATTCTGCCACAAGTATTGTCAAATATTGAGTTTAACTTGTAATATGCTTAGGTTTAATAATTCCGCTGAGAGACATCTCATTGATTGTAGTGCACTAAATTTGTGCATTCAAGACTATGTTGCTTTAAAAGCGCCCTGCATCCAACAGCATAAAGGATGATCTCTGCAGACAGAAGAAGAGTGTGTGTCCTGCAACAGTAGTAGAGCAAAAGACAGAGACAGAGAGACAGAGAAATGTTATTGCACTGGAAGATGGATGGGAGTCTGGTGCGCGTGCCAGGGGGAGACTCCACATTTCCAGACTGGCTCTGCTCTGGCGGGTGACTGAGTGTGTGTACGTGCGTGTGTATGTGTGAATGTGTTTGGAGGGGGCTACACTGCAGCACACTGTTCAAACTGTTTATGCATACCAGCCTGCTCTGAGTGCCTCTTTGTCATGAGCTGTTTACTTAAACTTATTTTGGGAAAATTCCACATGACTGGACGGGATTTCACCATAAATCATTGAATCTGCAGCTTTGTGTAATGATAACTTCTGTCAGTCATTTAGTCCTCATAAGCTCTTTTTCTGCTTTGTGTTTTTCCATAGACCTGACTGGTATTGTGGAGCCTATTGTGTGTAGTTTAAATTGAATGTGTGTGTGTGTATTTAAGGGGATTGGAAGAAATTCAAATCTCAAGAATTGAGTAAATAGTGTGTGATTGGCATCATTAACTGTTAGTATTTATTTGAATGCAATTGGTTCACATACAATACAGTCACAATTGTTTTGAGTTTGAAATGACTCACTATTTCCACTAGATGGCATCAGTATATACTGGATAAGTCAAAATGCCTCTATTTTGCAATTTGCTTTAAAACAACATTTTTATTATATTTACTTTATAAGCATTTGTAATTTAAAACAACTTTTTAAAATTAAAATCTATATTTTAAGCATTTCTAATTTACTAGAATATATTAGTTACAAATAATTTAATCAGCATAACAATATGAATGAAGAGTTAATTGAAAAATGTACATTAAATATGAATTTCTAAATATCTTTGTATTGTACAGTATGTTCCTATTTTATTTCCTTGTACTTTTTATGTGAACACTTAAATACAAAATATTTTTTGATATTATTTATTTATTTATTCATATATCCATCCAAATTCCTAAAACCAAATGCTTTAAATGGAAAAAAGGCCCTTAAATGTTGTCTCAATGTGGTCTCAGATTTTTGGATCTCAGTGTAGTATTAAATGATAAGCAATTCAAGAACAAGTGACTATCCCTCTTAGAATGATGTTTGCATGTAGTCAGGTTTTATCTGGTCCTCATCATCTGTGACTTTCGCTCTGTTGGAGAGTGAAGGTAAAGTAATACATCAGCATATTATAGAGAGGTAATGTGCTGAAAAAACAATAATGGAACTCTGTCATACCTCGCTTTCCATCTTTTTTACATGTTGTAGGATGTAACAACAATAAACACAAGCAGTAAAAATCCAGCCACAGCAGCAAGACAAATAAACACATTATGAAGACCTGACTTGGGAACATCTATAAAGAAAAAAAAAAAGCTTGATTGATGACCTTTAACTTATGTAATTTGTGATAAGGTGATAATAGTGCTGGTTCATTATGTCTTATTGGTTCATGGGGGCATATGGTGAAAGACAGGGTAAGAGTTGTAATGCTTGCAAGTTTTTATCCATTTGCTTGCGGAGTGATACAGTTTGATGGCATTATTTCTTTGCATGGTGTAATTAGATGAAGGTTTATCAAGATATCTTATCAAATACCAGATCTGATGGCTATCATGAAAAGTTGTCTTTAACTCTAAGATGGTTAAGAGCAAAGCAGAGATAGAGACGTTGTGACATTATATAGCAGTATAATACAGCATTAAATAGCAGATTATTTCTATTGTCTGTAATTTAAGATTATTTTTAAAGTATGATCATTTTTACCTCTTAAAATAACCAAAATAATTATTGGACCTCTAAAATACGAAATAAGTATAAAATGTTCATATACAAATATGTACAATATATAAACAAACAAATAAGTATTTGAATTATTTGGTAATATTTTTAAGAAATACACTATTACTGCATTTATTTTCCCTCCAGATTCACCTCTAGAATCACACGACTCTCCATCAGATATCAGCATGTGTCGGGTGTTATCCAGTGACCCGTCATTGATTTCTGGCTTTATCCCCAGTAAGTGGCACATTAGAGGGTAAACATTGACCGTCTCAAATGGTCCAACCAACAAGTTTCTGTGGAAATCTGGTCCTATTGCCCTGAAGAAAGGCTTCATGTCCATGACCTCATTGTCATAGCCGTGCTCCCCTTTATTTGTCTGAAATACGTAGAACTGGAAGAGCATTTAGAACATATGAAATAATCACATATAATAGAACAATGTTTTCAAAGTATGTTTATTGTGTCCATTAGATGTTTACTTCATGCTCACGCCATTGATGACCCGTACTTGTGGCCGGTAGAATCTGGGTCACAAAGTCTAAGTTTTCATATTTAAACCATTCCTTCATGACTTTATTCACATTTTCCCTCCATACTGTCTCATTGGTGTGGTCATTAAACCTTGGTTCCACCTCCTTTACTTGGATTGTTTCATTCTGGTAAATGGCTGCAGTACCGGGGAAAGGATCCTGTTTTAAGCCCCTAAGAAAGATACATTTACAAGTCAGTTTATATCTATTTAAAGCACATGCATATTTATGATGTAATATTTAATTTTTATCTTGATGTCAAGCTTTAATATTTTGAGATGTATCTGTCTTTGAGCAGTGATCCAAATGGGTAGACTGCCATTATCCCAGTATTCATCCACAAGCTGCGTCGTGCAGTATTGTTTCAGGTGAGTAAACAAACATAGAGCACATGGACAAGAAACATACACCGAAGAACACATGGACACATGACAGCGTGACATAGCCCCCCCCTTAGGAGCGGCTTCCAGACGCTCCAATATAGTCCATAGGAGGGTGGTGGAGAGGAGGCGGAACAGTACCTAGTGCAGGGGGAGGGATGGATGGGTGTCCGGGAGGTGTACAGGACAGAGTCTCAGGAGGCCTCCCGGACAATATGCGGTACTGGATGGCCCTGGGCGGATCAGGAGCCTTGGGAGGCCGTGGCGGATCAGGAGCCTCGGAAGGCGGATCAGGAGCCTTGGGCGGCCGTGGCAGATCAGGGACCTTAGGTGGTGGATCGGGAACCTTGGGTGGAAGCTCCCAAGCAATCCACTTCCGAGTCCCAATCCCGCCCACCCTTACCAGAGTCCACACCTTACTGCCCCCCCCCAAAATTTTCTTGGGG
>JAUMHE010000009.1:3559087-3576184 GCA_032359235.1 Enteromius mattozi | reverse complement strand
ACTTTAAAGATGATTTTCTCAATATTTAGATTTTTTTGCTCCCTCAGATTCCAGATTTTCTAATATTGTCCTCTCCTAACAAACCAGACATCAGTGCAGAGATGATTTATTTATGTACGATAATTAAATATCAGTTTCACAAAATTGACCCTTATGACTGGTTTTGTGGTGCAGGGTCACATATTAAATCTAATAAATAATCGTTGTGTTCTTCAGTTTGCGTCGATTGGACCGACCACGGCAGACGCGCTGCGGTCACACGGACTGACGGTCAGCTGCTGTGCTGAGAAACCCACGGCCAAACACCTCGCCGCTGCCATCACACACGCCCTGCACACCTGACCTCTGACCCCTGCTTTTGCAGTAGTTATTAGATATAAACAATGAACTTTTAAATAAGTGATTGCATTAATATCTCTGTGTTTTGCGGCTATATTTTTATGTATCAGAATCATCAGTGCTGCACCTAAAGCATCTTCTTTTATTTTACAACTTCTTTTAGTTTTGTCTGTGTGTCATGTTGACTGTGAGAAACTTTCAGTCTGAGATTATCATTGTCAATTGGTTGCTTGAACATTTTTTGTGATGTTATAACTGAAGGATTATTTTTGCATTATTTAAATGGAAGATTAAGTGTAAAATAAAAAATAAAAAAAATAAATGTGTATATTTTCTTTATTTAATGTTGATGGGCATAACTTTAAATTACATTTACATTTTTAATTACATTTACATTTATTAAAATTTTATTTAAATATATTTTTATTCAAATATATGTTCTCAATGTTAATAGGCAGACATTTAAATAAATTTAAACTTATGTTTTAATTAATTTTAACCATTTGATTTGAATGTCAATAATATAAGTATTTTATTTTATTTTTTTAAATCATTATTTTCACATGTATATTGTAATAATTATAATAAAATATAATTATTTTTAAATAAATGTTAAATAAAATCGCTGTTCTAGTCCATGTTGATGACCAGAAATTTAAAGAGGCTTAAAATGTAACATTTTTAATTACATCAGAATTTTTTTAATAGTATATATTTTTTTATAATAGTATATTTTTAAAGTGTGTATGTACTCAATGTGGATGACCAGAAATGTGAATAACTTATTATGAGGTTACATATATAATTAATTTACATTTATACTTATTTTAAGTGTACATTTCAATTTTTTTGCTTGTGTAATTACGTTTATAATTTATGTTCATTAAAACAATACAGCTGCATTCAAATGTTTGTGTTTATTGATGTATACTGATTGTTTTATGACTGAAATACCGCGCAGGTGTGATGAGTGGCGCGCGCTCAGGTGTTTCTCGCGCGCAGGTGAGAGTCGCGTGGCGTCACGCGCAGCTCTACATACCGTGCTTTTGTGGTGATATAAATCCTCCCGCTGTTGGTTCACGACGATACAAAGCTCGTGCAGTTCTCGGCGCGGGACAGAGACACACGATGCTGGTTCTGATCCGGCTGATCTTCATCCTCAGGACCATCATCTTCATCATCAGCGCGGAGAAAGTCTTCCACAGCAGAGATCATACAGATGAGATCAACAACATCCATCAGGCAGAGCTCATCACCGACACAAACACTGCACAGGTATCTATCTAAATTGATAAAAAAGTATTGGCACCCTCTTGTAATTTCCAAGAGTGCAAATCTTAATGTTTTGTATCTTAACTCATCACCAAACACCAATGACTTGTAAATAAACTATATGGGCAAAAGTATGAGCAGGTTTGACTGCTTATTTGAGTACAAATCTTAATGTTTAAGCGTATAATGTCTCCATTCTAGTGAACTGTGTGCTTCTAATTTTATAGCTAAGGTTTGGACAGGAGCCTTTTCTATTCTAACCTGACTACGCCTCTGTGTATATAAGGTGAAGTTCAAAAAGAAATGATTGACTGAGTCAGTGTGGTAGAACTTGACTGGTCTGGTGTGACTTCAAATGACTTGAGCTAAAAACCCATCACCAAACACCAGTGACTTGTAAATACACTATATGGACAAAAGTATTGGCACCCCCTTCTTTGTTGTATTTCCGTCTCTGCTGCAACAGTCTAAAATGACTGTACCAAGTAATTGGTGTTTGGTGATGAGCTTTCTTTTTGAAATTTGCCTTACACACAGAAACATCATCAGGTAAAAAATAAAAAAAGGTCCAGTCCAAACTGTTGCTAAAAAATTAGAAGCACACCATTTCCTAGAATAGCATTATATGCTTGCTTATCGCTATCACTGTGCTCTATTCTTACTTGAATTTCTAAAGTGTAGTAGAGCAGATGATATATTTATTATTTGTTTCGGTTAGTTATTGACCTCTGTCTGTTTTTGCATCATTCCAGCGGTTCCTATCGAAGTATGGCTTCATAAAGGCCGCAGATGGTGATGATGCTCAGATCCCGGCGGATGAGACGGAGGTCAGTCTCTCTCTGGAGATTCAGGAGAGAGGAACCCTGTCCAGATCCAGCAGTCCTGATCTCCGGTTCGTCTCCGCCCTGAAGGAGTTCCAGCAGGTGTCCGGTCTACCTGTCACAGGTGTGTTTGACGACGCCACTAAAGCAGCCATGAATAAACCCAGGTGTGGCGTCCCGGACCAGGACAAGGAACTGGAGCCTACTGAACAAATGTTAAACGACACAACTGAGTCCAACAGCACCACAACACTCAATCACACCGATGCTGCCAATAACACTGAGCCTCACGAACAGAAACAGCGCCACCTGGCAGCTCTTCTGAGGACCAGGAGGAGGAGAGACGCCAGCGAATGGAAGGGACACATGGCCTTCTCCAAGAGCCTCCTGAAGTGGCGTCTGATTGGAGAAGGATACAGCAGTCAGCTGTCCATCGACGAGCAGAAGTACATCTTCAGACTGGCCTTCCGTATGTGGAGCGAAGTCTCTCCGCTGCAGTTCGAGGAGGACACTCACTCGCCTCTGGAGGACATCGACATCCGGCTGGGCTTCGGGACGGGTCAGTGCTGAAGAACTAGAAGTGGTCAGGGTTATTAGAACGCTAGTATTTCCACCAGAATGGTTTCAAGTCAGTGTTTTCTATTTTCTGCTGTCAGTAGGAAATATCAGTTTACCAGTTTGATATTTGCTGACACACTACAGCAGAAGACAGAAATAACTGACTAACTTGAGTTGTCTCTGAATGGTCTGCTGCAGGTCGTCACCTGGGTTGTTCTCAGCGGTTTGACGGCGCAGGACGAGAGTTCGCTCATGCCTGGTTCCTCGGAGACATTCATTTTGACGATGATGAACATTTTACCGTCCCAAACACTGGCAGCGGGATCAGTCTTCTCAAGGTAATGCAGTTTTAATTTAGTTTCAATTGATAAAATAGTTGTTTCAGTAGTTTAATATTTAAGCTTTTCATGTTAGTAATCGTGCTTATAGTTGGGACTGTTCAGTCTTGTGTTATTAATCCATTTTTGATGTTTGATTAGGGTGAGGACTTAAAAAATAACAATAAGTACTCACATCAATGACCTAGAAAATGAAATACAATGCAAAACTCAAGCATGTAATCTCTGACACAGTCACTTGTGAAACTCTGATCTGAATCTGATCTCAATCTCTCATCAGAGTCACTGATCTAAATCTAATCTGAATCTCTGATTTGAATCACTGATCTGAATCTGATCCAAATCCGATGTGAATCACTGTTCTAAATCTGTGATCTAAACCTCTGATCTGAATCTAATCTTAATCTCTGATCTGAATCTGATCTCAATCTCTGATCTGAATCACTAATCTGAATTTGATCCAAATCCGATCTGAATCACTGTTCTAAATCTGTGATCTAAACCACAGATCACAATCTGATCTGAATCACTGATCTGAATCTGATCTCAATTTCTGATCTAAATCACTTATCTGAATCTCTGATCTGAATCATTGATCTGGTCTGAATCACTGATCTGAATCATTGATCTGGTCTGAATCTCTGATCTGAATCATTGATCTGGTCTGAATCACTGATCTGAATCATTGATCTGGTCTGAATCTCTGATCTGAATCATTGATCTGGTCTGAATCACTGATCTGAATCTCTGATCTGAATCATTGATCTGAATCTCTGATCTGAATCATTGATCTGGTCTGAATCTCTGATCTGAATCATTGATCTGGTCTGAATCTCTGATCTGAATCTCTGATCTGAATCATTGATCTGAATCTCTGATCTGAATCATTGATCTGGTCTGAATCACTGATCTGAATCATTGATCTGGTCTGAATCACTGATCTGAATCTCTGACCTGAATCATTGATCTGGTCTGAATCACTGATCTGAATCTGGTCTGAATCACTGATCTGAATCTGATCTGAATCTCTGATCTGAATTATTGTTGTGGTCTGAATCACTGATCTGAATCATTGATCTGGTCTGAGTCACTGATCTGAATCTCTGATCTGAATCATTGATCTGGTCTGAATCACTGATCTGAATCATTGATCTGGTCTAAATCACTGATCTGAATCTCTGATCTGAATCACTGATCTGAATCTGATCTGAATCTCTGACCTGAATCATTGATCTGGTCTGAATCTGATCTGAATCTGATCTGACGCCGCTGACTGTAGCGTGTCATGTGTTTCGTTCAGGTAGCGGTTCATGAGATCGGTCATGTTTTAGGGCTTCCTCACATCTTCCGGCCCGGATCCATCATGCAGCCCAGTTACCTTCCTCAGGACTCAGGATTTGAGATCGACTGGATGGACCGGAAATCCATTCAGAGCTTGTACGGTGAGAGCTAAAGATTATATTCACATTATTATATACAGAACATTCTGCCTTTTTAAAGGTTTCAACACATTGTGACAGTTTTCATGACAACCAAAACACATTTGAACTTTCTTCACTTGGTGTGTGTTTTGTGTGTCAGGTGTGTGTAAGGGTCGCTTCAGCACCGTGTTTGACTGGATCAGGAGGGAGCAGACGGCGTATGGCGAGGTGGTGGTGCGGTTTAACACCTACTTCATGCGTGAGGGCTGGTACTGGCTCTATGAGAACCGTAATAACCGGACGCGGTACGGGGATCCGGTGGCAGTGCAGGCCGGCTGGCATGGGTTGCCCTCGAGCGGCGTCGACGCTTACGTTCACGTCTGGAACCGCAAAACTGACGCCGTCTACTTCTTCAAAGGTATTACTTAGAGTTTGTTTACGTGCATTTGAGTACAAAAACAGAATTATAGCTGGAAAACTAAAAGAGAGATGCAATGCACACAGAGATTACAGCACAAGCTCATTTGCATCTCCTGTCCCTAAAGAGAAAAGTGTCTGAACAGCAATACTTTTATAACAGTACATTTCACCAGCAGTTCACCTGTTTTAGGTGTTTTGCATTGTGCATTTTGTATTTGGGCAGGGGGTTTTTCTCATTTTTGCATTTATATTTGTATTTTTCAAAATTTACTGTGTTTATTTATTATTTACACGTTACATATTTATTATGTGTGTGGGGGGGGGTGTTTCAGGAGTGCAGTACTGGCGTTACGACAGTGAGAATGATCAGGTGTTCAGTGCAGACTCAGACGGACACTCATATCCTCGGCTGATCTCTGAAGGCTTTCCCGGCGTGTCTGGACCACTGGACACTGCATACTACGACCGGAGAGACGCTCACATCTACTTCTTCAAGGGCTCACAGGTAACTGCTAATACTCTAAAAAAGATAGCATGAAAAATCAGATAAATGCATAAAAATTCATGCTTAACGAATGCAAAGATAAGTTAATGTATAACTCATGAAGAAATAAAACCGTTTATAATGAGTACTACATCAGTAGCTAATGAACGTTCTATATGATTTATAGATTACGTAATAAATAAAATTAAGTAATAAATAAAAGTTTTTGTTTAATATATCTGTGTGTATTTATTATGTACATTTAAAGACATGCACATACAGTATATATTTAAAAAAAATATGTACATGTATATATTTATATTCATAAAATGTATATTATATATAAATCTATTTCATGTATAAACATAACATGTATGTCTGTGCATTTATATATACATAATAAATATACACAGTACACACAGATATAAACTTTTATTTTGGATGCGATTAATCAAAATTAATCATTTGATAGCACTAATTTAAATTTTTAAAAAAGTTAGTTGGCTAAAATAAATTTAATGCAACCACTTACCGTAAAAAAAGTAGTAAATATAATGAATGATTTGTTTGAGTGTATTATAAAGTGTTAGTTCCAGGGTTGATGTATAGCAGGATTATAATAATTTCACATTATTAATCTGCAGGTGTTCAGGTTTGATGTGCGCATGAATCGTTTGGCTTCTTCATCCCCTCAAAAACTGACGGAGGTGTTTCCGGCCGTGATCCCCGGAAACCATCCGGTCAGGGACCTGGACGCGGCGTATTTCTCCTACACTCACAGCACCGTGTTCCTGCTGAAGGGCCCGTGGTTCTGGAGGGTGGTAAGAGATCGTAGACTCATGCCTCGCAGAGATGTGGAGCGCCAGTGGTTCGACATCTGTGATGTTCACAGCAGCTCTCTGAGAACCGCTCGCAGATGAAGAACCTGATCTCAGATCAGACACGCTCCGAGCGAGGACAACTGTGACTTCACAAACACTGAGAGAACGTTCAGCTGAATCAGAATGTGCTCACTCTCAGGTCATGCAAGATCAGGAGGAGTTTGTTTCTTCATCAGATCTGGAGGAATATCTCAGTAATGGATGTGAATGGGTGCCGTCAGAATGAGAGTCTGATAAAAACATCAGAATAATCAACAGCACTCCAGTCCATCAGTTAACATCTGGAGAAGACAGAAGATCAAACTAATCCAGCATTAAGACGTTTTTAACTCAAATACATAATCTATAATAACCTCCAGTTTCTATGAATAAATCTCTGACAGAGACCCCTCCCCTCTCCTATCAGCCAATCACTGTGTGCATAGTTAATAAGCATGCTGACATCATCCATAGCAATGAACGTAACCCCGCCCCCTTTACTCTGAGCTCAAGACTTCTCTCTGTTCGTTAGTAAAAGTTCATCTCAGCAGCTCTGTGAATAGGTTTTAAGAGAAAACTCAAACGCTTTTACTGCTGTTTAGGAGAACTCTTAGCGGTAAGATCACATGTTTAGTGACTACAGGCCCTGGTCTGAATCAGGAGAGAACTAATACATGAGATATAACAGGAGATGCACTTTTACATCTTAGCTGACCTGAGAGTGAGTGAATTATGACACAATTAACAACAAATAGTTGGCCAGTCGTCTCTTATTTCTTTGTGTTTTTTTAGTTAGACAAAAAAAGATTAGACAAAAACATGTATTTATTTATACTGTTTGCTGGAATATGACTCCATATTTATTAAGTTATTTATTTTTTGTTATAAACATGTTCTTTCAAAATACACTTTTAATTTGACCATTTGTGGATGTTTCATGTTTTTTGTATGTCTACAGTCGCATCATCTGATGAGTTTGGAGTCTGATGTGTGTTTTTTATCATATAAATCATATCTTTTGTTTTACATAATGCTGTGTGAAATTTCAAACCAGCAGTTTAAGTGCCGTTAATATTCTATAAGTCTGACTTGAAGTAGCCTTGACATTTAATATTCAGAAATATAAACTATAAATGTGTGTGTTGAGAGGATAATTAAACATTTGTTTGCATACAGATTTTTTAATATCAAACAACAGCTGCTTTCAGGGTTTTAATTTAATTTCTTTGCTAATATTGAACCTTTATAACATTATTACAGCTGGCATTTACAGTACATGACTAAAACACTACTGTATATACAGTATACTGTACAAATATCCTCTGCAGACGTTCTCAAAATAAAATAAATATTTTTTACTTGATTACAAGACGTAATTGTTTTGGTGTTATATTTCTGCAGTCGTGATTCTCTGTTTGTCTTAAACAAAAACCCCTTCATTATGAGAATGAGAATTATTTACACCCTAATTTATGAAGCTTAAAGGGATAGTTGACCCAAAAATGGAAATGATCGTGTCTTTTACTCACCTTTGAAGCAGATGAATCCAGTCCGAGTTATAATAAAAATGGTCCAGACCCCTCCAAGCCTTTGAAAGGGTTTAAACGGGTTATTATAACTCCGACTGGATTCATCTGAAAGAAGAAAGTCACACACACCTAGGATGCTCCAAAGGGGAGTAAAAGACAGGATCATTTTCATTTTTGGGTGAACTATCCCTTTAACAAAATGTAAGGTGCATATTATCATATCTCTGAATAAATAGCTCTTTATGTCTGGTTTAGTTACTTTAGTACAGTAACTATAACTAAAGCCATAATACATTTTGTTCATTAAGTCAAATAAACTTGAACTAAAAATTAAATAAAATATATGGATTCTTTATTATTAATATTCTGCAATGATAAAATGTGTTTGTTTGTTATATTATTGCTGTGAGTCAGAATATGAATTGATATGATTAATAACATGAGTCAGCAGCATGCAGGCTGGAATCAGATGACATTAGCAAAAACATGCATATTAATGTGCTGATGATGCACTTGATGAATAAAAATTAAAAAAAAAAAATACAGGAATGGAACTAATTAGGAAATAATCATATTCCAGTGATCTGTTGCTATGGAGAGTAAGATACTCAGAGATGATGATTTCTTCTTAGAAAGAGATCATTGCAGAAATGCAATTAAAATAATAACCAGAAGAGTAAGGTGTTTTCTGTTGATTATAAATGAATAAAGCAGTGAGATTGTAACGTGTTTTCTTCTGTGATCATGTGTTTTCTGACCAGCAGAGAGCGTCGCTGCATGTGAAAACACAGCAGTTTAGTGTTTGTCTGATCTTCTGGTCTCTCCTCAGCTAATACTGACCCTGATATATGCATTTGATTTGATTTATTCATTATATCATATGATTCATTTAGGGTTTTATTCAATTGAATAGTTTCCTATCCTGTAATTTCCTCTATAATTATTATTTTTTTAATTTATTAATGATTAAAATAAATATAATAATTTTAAGACATACATAAATGGCTATGAGACTAGGCTTTTGCACTACTAATATAATTGTTGTAATGTTTATTTTTATGAATGGAAATCCTCCCTGAAGTTTAATTACAAACCAGTGGAAAAATCACTGAAGACAAAAACACACAATAAAAAGAAAAACTTCAATTACATATATAACAAATACATATGTTTATTTAATGAAATGTTTCACTTCTGTTATTTTATATAAAGCTAATTATAGTAACACAATACATAGTTCAATACATTTTTAAATTTTCAGAATTAAAGAAAAAATGTATTTCCAAATACACCTGTCCCACACTATATTTGAAATGTTTTTAATATATATATATATAGTATTTTTGTTTCATCTTAATTTTCTGTTAAAATATCTAATATTTTCTGTAGCAAAAAGACACCAATATTTCTGAAAAAAAAATTCTGTCATTATTTGTTCTTTTAAACATAAACTCACTTAATATTAATCAAAAAACGAATTATCTTTATTCTTAATATATTAAGTTTATGAAACTTGATTTAAGAAATGTGAGATATTTTTGATGGAAGACTGGGCAAAAATACTGAGTAAGAAAATATATACAGTACTTGTATATTTGTTTGTTTTTGGAGTGTAAATGTTCCCAAAGGGAGGCTTGGCATATAATTTATTTCTGTAGTGTGTGTGTGTGTGTGCCACAGTAATGATGTGAGGAATACTCTACATCTCATATTACCTTTTCATTAAAGATATGAATGTGAAATAGCTGTTGCTATAGAAACGCTTGAGTGAAAACTCTCAGAGCATCATGCAGAATTACATTGTTTACACACACACACACACACTGGAAATGAGTCTGTGTTTTGTGAAGCTTTCATTAGCTTGTTCTCCAGTAATAACTGATGTGTATTTTGGTCAGAGAAGTAATTCCTCGTCACACACACACACACAGAATAATGAGCTTCCAGGCGGTCGATCGAAGCTCAAACCTCATGAAATGATGATGATGATGATGAAAGAACATTCACCCTGATGAGACATGTGACTCTGTATCTTAACATTCATCTTAAAGCTGATTTGTGTGAATATAATCATTCATGTGATGATGTCTGGCCAAATGAGTCCATCAGATCAGACACTGTTTTCTTCTCAGATTCTTGGGGTCGCGGTGAGTTCACCACAGATCAGATATTACAGAATATTCTCATATTCATGTCAGATCATCTCCAGTCTCTCACAGGTTAGTTTCTTTTAGTTTGCTATTGTTTCCTGTTTTCCTTTGCTCTCATTTTCCTGTCGTTAATTAGGTCACACCTGTTTGTATTCAGTTTGGTGTCTTGTCTATATCTGACCCTGGAGCACAGCAGCAGTCATCAGCAGCACAGATAAATGTGGAGAAATACACAACGATACACTGTATGGATCTAAATTATGCATTTTTCTTTTATGCCAAAAATCATCAGGATATTAAGTAAAGATCATGCTTCATGAAGATATATAGTAATTTTCCCACTGTAAATATATCAAAACTTCATTTTTGAGTAATATGCATTGCAATGACTTCATTTGAACAGCTTTAAAGGTGATTTTCCCAATATTTAGATTTTTTGCACCCTCAGATTTCAGATTTTCAAACATTGTCCGATCCTAACAAACCAGACACAGATTTATTCAGATATACATTTCACAAAACTGACCCGACTGGTTTTCTGCATCAGGGTCAGATATAAGCCTTTCAGATATTGGTGTGGAATGGTTGTGTTTTGGTTTGTATTGTTGTCCGTGTGTTGCTGAAGCAGTAAGTGTGTGTGTGTGTGTGTGGTGCAGTGATTCTGGTTAGTTAAGTAGGTTGAATCACTCTGGGCGGCGTGTGACCATCCTTCAGGCAAACTGGCAGAAAATGGGGCAGAGAGCGTCCTGTTCCTCCGTCTGTGTCTCGAACTCGTTCTGAAGCTCTTCTCATCATGATATTTCCAGCAGTCCATCAACACATCTCATGCTGTGTGTAAGTCACAAATTACATCTACCAATAGTTAATATCTCATCGTTTATTTGTCGTTTTTCGTTAACTTTATTATGATTTTTATTTACTTTATGAATACTTACTTTTAGGACGTTTATTGATGTAAACAGCAAAAATAAGTTAAATTAAATTATTAAATGTGGTGGAAAAACATCAAATGAAATGGTGGCTTAGTTGTAACCAAAAAATGTAACGTTTTTAAGGTGTAGTAAAGCAATGTTGGATCGGACACTTGTAGCCAATCAGTAAGGGGCGTGTCCACTCACTATGCAGGAGGTGCCTGTTGGATAGCATGTTTGTGAGTTAAGGGCGGAGCTATCTATATAGGGGTGTGGTCTTTTGAGTGAGGGGCGTGTCTGTTGTGATAATTACTATACTTTTAACATTACTTTTTTTTACATTTTGCATCTTTAACCTAAAATGTTTATGTTAATAAACAAAGTTCATGTCCATGTTTTGTGTATTAGAAACCTCCACTGAAAAAATTACATATATAAATAAATTTGGTCCTTAATATTTTTTTTTTAATTTCATTTTTATTTTTAATTAAATTATTATAAAATGTCTTCCCCTTTGTCTGTCTGACTAAATATAGAGTAAAATAGGAGATGGGAAAAAATGACAAAAGTTAATTCAATGACACAGAATAGCAGCTGTACAAGTGGAATGTTTTGTATTTTTATCTTTTTTTACGGCTTTAAAAGTTTGCATGCGTTACAGACAGATACATTTCTTTCAGTTACAACTCTTCAGTTACTGTTCAAATTCCAGTTCAGTTTAATTTTATTCAAATAATTATATTTTCACAAGTGTTTTAATTTAAATTTACATTATCTTTCATCGCAGAATCTTCTCTTGTCACACAGTTTCTGCAGAAACACACCAAATCTACAAAACCATACAATAATTCTCAGCCTTTGATTTGGCAAAAGTGTTTCCATATGTTTGCTTTTGAGACGTGTTTGTGATATTTGGAATGCAATGCTGCTTTTTTGCAAGAGATGTGAGGTGTTTTGGATTATGTGTGCATGTGCAATTTTTGGATTTTTCTGTAAAATTTTGAAAAATAGAAGCAATTTATGGAAAATTTGTGCAATGAAAAGGAAGCCAGGTCTATATTTTGCATAACATTTGTTGATTTTAGCATGTAGTATGCATGCATGCTGCACAGAGTACATACTGCAGACGTCTTCTGCTCAGTGAAGCATGATCTAAACGTCTCTCGTTTCTCTCGCCTCGTCTCAAAGAAAATGATTATGAGGTCGATTCCATTTCCTCAGATGTGTGTGTCATTGCAGGCGTGTGATAATGATGTCGTTAAAGGCTCTTCATTATATCCTGCTCTGGTCACATGACCTTGTTATCTGTCCCGAGCAGACCGGCAAGAAACAATGAAGAACACACACCACAACCGAGATAAACAGAGATCCTTCAGGAGCAGAATCCAATCAAACACACACGTGTTCATGAGTGTCCGATCCTATCTCCTCCACAGAAATGAAGACATCTCTGACCTTCAACAGCTCCACAGAGATCTGAGAACAGATCACACATTTACAACTGAACCCTGAACCAGTCTGAGAATGAACAAGTTTACTTCAAGAGATTTAGGATACTCCGTGTCTGATCATATTTGATGCAGACTTTTTTAGCTCGGGTTTATTTAGAGGCAATTAAAAGCTGATATGATTTTATATGATGAAATGTAAATGCTGATTTATATATTTACAGTACAGCAGCATGAAATCATATAAATATTAGTTTAGTTTAACCTTAAGCATTAAAAAAACCAACTAAATAAACTCACTCATAAAGACAAATACATTTTTTTAAATGTATTTGTCTAAAACTCCACCTTAATTTAAAGTAAAAAAATTATAATAAAATCTAATTTGAAATATTAATACATATACTAAAATAAATGCAAATTAATAAATAAATATAAGGTTGTGTATATTTAAAGGTGCAGTAAAGAGATGTTGGATCAGACACTTGTAGCCAATCAGCAGTAAGGGGCGTGTCCACTCATGATGGGGGAGGTGCCTGTTGGATAGCAGGGGCGGAGCTATCTTTACAGGGGTGTGATCATTTGAGTGAGGGGCGTGTCTGTTTTGATAATTACTTCACTTATAAACCATGTTCATACTGATTACATTTAATTGCTTCACAATTAATTATGCTGATTCTAAATACATGTTAATATTTACATTTGGAAAAAATAATTATTTAAATAAACAGAGGAGCGCAGGGTTAGTTCTAACACACATGCTTTAATTTCCACACATGCTAGCATAACAAAATCTACAGTATTTTATATATACTATATATCAACATTGTATGGAGAAAACAATGCAGCAT
This sequence comes from Enteromius mattozi, assembly GCA_032359235.1. Lineage (NCBI taxonomy): Eukaryota > Metazoa > Chordata > Actinopteri > Cypriniformes > Cyprinidae > Enteromius > Enteromius mattozi. The sequence continues at coordinate 3,562,782 of JAUMHE010000009.1, read as the reverse complement.
AAATAATGACAATAATAAAAATTACTAATAAAAATGACAAAAACACCAACAAAATGACTAGAACTTCAAGTAAAATTAAAATCAAGAAATATAAAAATAAAATCTAAGAAAAAAACAATAATATTATCTCTTTTCTGCTAAACTGGATTAAAGCTCTTCAGTGCTGCTTTAGTGATTAACCCCTGATACTCTGATGACGGAAAACACTTCAGATCTAAATTATTATTTACAAACAAGAAATAAAATCAGTAGATTTTTGTGTATGAGATATATTTTCTCCTTTATGCAGGACACTGATTACGGTTAAACTGCTTTCTCTCTCTCTCTCTCACACACACACACACACACACTGTTAATGAAATAATGCAGCGGTTGAGAGGCTTGAGTCGTGTTAGATGTTAGATTGAGTGGCTAAACACAGATCAGACATGCAGAATCACTCCAGATACACGCCATCACTGGATGCCTGTCACAGACGCTCATTTGCATATTAATAAGACTAACAAATACTCCCTTAATGACCTGCAGCACGACTCCAGCAGGTCCAGTGCTGTGTGTTTTACAGTCTCTGTGTTTCATGATCAGCTCTTAATAACCGTCCCACAGGACACACACACACACACACACACAGAGTTCTCAGTGTTTCAGGAGTGTGTTAATGAGACGAGGTCGTTAACATCTGCTGGAAATCATCACTGTGTTCAGCACAAACTGAGACTGATTGATAAAAGCAGTGTATGATTCTGACACGATGCTTTCTGATTCATTACAGTCAGAACAACAAAACACTCATCATCATCATCATCATCAGCTCGTTAAACATGTTCATTATGCTGATAATCACTGTACTAATAAATGACCGTGTTTACAACAGTTCATCCTTCTTCCAAACCTGCTTTTCTTCCCTTAAAAAAAAAAAAGGTAAAAAATAAGCTGTTTCAAATACAGTGAAAATAAATGTTGACTTAAACTGAGAGACAAACCATCTTTTTCTGTGAGGAATAGTAATAATATTAATAATATTTCCTTTTATTGCAGCTCTGAAATCTTTCAACAAACATGCATAAATGGCATTGTTACAAAAAATAAAATAAATATATATGTCAATAAACTAACTAAATAAATTAATAAATACTCTTATTTTGAACTTTCTAATTATAAAAAATTGACAAAAATATGAAGCAGAGACATTTTATTATCACTGATAAACTATTATAGTTTTTGTTAATATTGTGAATTATTAACAATATTTGATCACTTTTCATTTTCAGTTAAAGTTTTAGTAATTCTGTTGTTTTTTATTTTTAGATATCTATTGCTTTTTCATATTTGTAGTTTTTAAGTTAATTTTAAGTCATAGTACTGAACTGTTTATATATATATATATATATATATATATAAATGAAAAACTGTACATATATATTTACAAAGAATTTTTTTATATGTTATGTCATTTCTGTTAATGGTTGCAAATTTATAATTTTTCATACAATTATTTTAGTTTTATTTAAGAAAAATAACAACTACTGTAAATAATAAGCACAACTGTTTTCAACATTGATATTAATTAATTTGTAATAAATGTCACCGAAAACTGGAGTAATGATGAAATGCTGAAACTTCAGCTTCAATCACAGAAATAATTTTGCAACATATGCAGATAGAAAACAGTTGTTTTAATACTATTTTGACTGTATTTTTGATCAAATAAATGTAGCCCGAGTGAGCAGAAGAGACTTTTTTAGGAACATTAAAACACTTCGTGTACAACAAACAGCCTCAAGTTCAAGATTTATAAAAACTATACAGCAAATATTACAGCTTGAGACCTAATTCACTCTAATTAAACATTAACATTATCATCATCTCAGACATGCTTTAACGGAAACGTCTTCAGTCTGTATTTTACATCAGAAAGTTCCTATTTCATCTGATGAAAGTGTGAGAACATGAAGAGAGACTCACAGCTCACGAGCATGTCATTAGCCTCTAAATTACAAACATAATTAGCAGAATGGATTGGCAGTGAGCCTCCTGATCTCAGACTGAAGGAGGAGCAGTAATTATTCTCATTCACATCAGAAGAAAAGACACGTTCTCTGTCATGTAATGTAAACTAAGACACTATTTGTTAGTCTTGGTCAACAGCTGCCTAAGCCCCTCCCCTTCCTTCTCATGAATATGTAAATGAGCGGCTCTGGACCGAGGCGAGATGTCTTCAGTGTGAATGGAGCTGAATAAAGCATTGCATGTTTGAAAAGTCCATCTAAAGGCATCTTTAAGGCTGCTCTGACGCGGCTCAGCTCCTATATCAGTGTGGAACTGTTTTAAAGCCACCTCTAAGCAGCATTAAACACCAAAATGCCACTTCAGAAGCACTTCTGAGCCACATTTGGAGCGTAAATGTAGCATAAAAGTCTCTGAGCTGCAGAGAAAAACACTACAAAAGTGTTCAATAATTCACTGACAGAATGATGAAGGTCTCAGCTGGAAAATAAATAAATAAGAATAAATAAGCACATAAATAAAAATAAATAGATGCATGCATTTACATATCTATATTTATATTCATATCATTTTTATTATAAATAAATATATTTAATATTTAAAAATAACATTTCTGAAATATATACATGTATTTGTGTGTATTAATCTATACAACTTTTATTTTGGATGTGATTAATTGCGATTAATTTTTTGACAGGACTAAAACAAACAAATAAATAAATGCTCTTTTGATTTTTTTTTAAATATCAATTTTATTAATCATTTCTTGAGGTTCTTGATTGCACAAAATGGTTCTTGTTCAGTGTTTATGGCTTGTTTTTCAGTACAAATATCTAACCATCTACATTCACTTGAGAAGCAAAAAAAAAAAACAATGCATCTAAATAAAAACAATAACATCTGCCAGTGTGATCAGAAAAAAAAAATCATGTTTTCCTTTTATTTTTTGTACCACATTTACAGATATTTTTCTTGTTAGGCATAAACTCACTTTATTTAGATGCATATTTTTGCTTCTGGAGTGAATGCATCTTGATTTAAGCATGTGTAGATGTTTGTTCTGGAAAACAAGACCAAAATACTGAATAAGAGCATCACTTTCTGCAGTTCTCATTAAACCACTGAAACATGTTGAAACCTGAGAATAATCTTCATCTTGATGAAAACCATTAATACTGAAATATAATCTGTATATTTCAGACAGATATTGAGCTGTTGTTCTGGTATCTGTAGGAATGCTTTGTTTTCTTTAGTATCTCTCTACACAGAAATCTGAAAATATGGCCTTTAAGGATATGAAGTGATTGAGTGTTTGTGAGCGATGAGGATCATTGAACTGTTGTCATAGACTCTACGAGATCAGTATTTAAGAAGCCCAGAGGAATACAGATATAGATTAATCTGACGGCTGTCTTCATTAAACATTTACAAGACAGAAGACATCTGTGAATAATTCATGTCAACTGTAGTTGAGCTTATAATATATATATAGAGAGAGAGAGATGCTCTCTACAAATAAAACTGATCAGATATAATGATCATTAAACCAGGTATGCAGGGGAATTATAGTTACCTATAACCAAATTAAAAAAAGGCATAAAAATTAAAATATAAAATATTGCTGTTTCGCGATTAGGTCGTGGCCTAATGGATAGGGAGTTGGACTTGTAACCCAAAGGTCACAGGTT
>JAUMHE010000009.1:3513054-3524996 GCA_032359235.1 Enteromius mattozi | reverse complement strand
TAAATGCAGAGCACAAATTCCGAGTATGGGCCACCATACTTGGCCACATGTCACGTCCTTTCCTTTCCTTTCCTTATATATATATATTTATTATTTACAGATAAATATATTTATTATATAACCATTAAATATTTTTCTTCAAAATATACATATATGTGTGTGTATTTATATATACATAATAAATATACACAGTACACACACATATATTATGTAAACAAAACCTTATTTTGGATGTAATTTATCGTGATTAATCATTTGATAGTACTAATACATATATATTTTCAATTAGGTAAACAATTATATATAACATATATATATGTGTGTGTGTGTGTGTGACATACTATGGTACTGTGACTGTATTTTATTGCAAGGCCGGACAGTTTTAACGCTGTTCTCTGATCAAGCTGTGAATTGGCGCTTCCAGGAAGAGTCTCAGGAAGAGGAAGTCGTTAAAAAAGGATTAAAAACATAAATATTTTTCCGTAGAAAAACAGACAGCAAACCTGAAGGAAGCCTGCTGAAGTTACACGGGAGGTCCTGACAAAACTGATCTAATTAACACTGACCGAAACAGTTTCAAATGTTCACACGCTGGCTAGATCTCTAGTACAACACTTCAGACCAGATCTGATCACATCTCAAGCATCACTATTACTGTTCCTCAGGGCAGTGGCTTGTATTAAACCAGATTACAGATAAAAATCAAGTTATCTGTAAATATCTGAGGCACAATGAGGTCTTGTGGACTGGAGTCTGCACTTAACTCTGTGTATAAACATTTCAGATCCTGAAGCATTAGACGGCCACTCCAGAGAGAAATTATAAAGCAAAAAGACATATGAAGTGCGTATGTTTACATTCTAATGTGGAGAAGCGAGAACATGCTGTACTTTTCTGATGAAGGTTCCTTGTGATGTCAGAGAAACTCAAAAACCAATGTGAAAAACAGCCTCAGACCAGAAGAATTTAATTATATTAATTACTCCTTAATTATAATCACGTATACTGTACATGAATAACACTAACATCAAATCTGCAACACTTTAGTTTAGTTTTTAATTAGTTATTAATTAATAAAAACACAACTATTATAGTTAGGAAATATATATATATATATATATATATTTATTTATTTATTTATTAGATGAAAAAACTGAAATAAGTTGATATGAAAATGTCTAAAAACTAAAATAAAACTAAATAAAACCTAAAGTAATTAAAAATTTAATTAAGAAAAAGAGTACATAAAAACTGAAACAAAAATGAAAACTGAAAATACAACACTTTACAATAAGGTCCTATTTGTTAACATTACTGCATTAAATTAAATAACATTAATTGACAATTAACTAACAATAAGAAGTACAGTCTTTATTTATCATTGCTAATGTTAATGAATAAAAATACAACTCTTCATGTTAGTCCTTTAAAGATGTTTTCAGTAACTTAAAAATATATAAATATTAGATTAAAAAAACTAAAATACTTGAATGAAAGTTATAGCAAAAAAAAAAAAAAAAAAGTATTATTTTAAGGTGTCCTTGCAATAAATGATGCATAATTATGCAAGTAACCCTAAACCACCTTAAAATAAAGCATAACCAAGCATACCTCTGTAATTAATTTATGTAACTTAATCTGAAATTGTGCTATTGCCATCTCTTAACCCACCCTTAAACATAACTTACCCAACACTTACCTAACATCACCATATCCCACCACAAAACCAGTAAACGTGTTCACAATACACCATCAACACAGAAAGTACATCATATACCTAACAATTAAGAACACAGTAGTTAAAGTCCGCCCAGAAGAAAGAAATAGAGCAATGTTTGTTTGTTTGGAACATGAGACGAGTAAATGATCGTTTAAAGGAATTGTGCTTCAATAAACGAGCATGTGTTTGTTTCAGTCGCTCGATGAGTCAAAGAACGAGGAAAACAGAACCAATGAGTTTTCTGTTTTGGACTCTCATGTGGTTCACAGATGCACTGCGAAAAAAAGAGCTCTGACCCCCGCTGATCAACACACACACACACACACACACACACATGCACGCACACGCTCCTCTGGGAAGCAGTGATACGGCTCTCAACAGTCCTGAAGCTGCAGCTGGGATCATTATTCCCAAGCACAGAGTTCACATTCCTTCTCTCTCGGACTCGGATTCTCACATACTTTCAGCTTCGTTCCTAAAGGATCTGAAAAGAACAAAATACGCAGCAGAACTTCTTCTGGACCAATTCTAAGGAGGCATCAAATGTGGACAAAGCAATCCCAGAATGCACGGCAACATTGCAGGCAAAAGTTTTAGAATAATAACTCACCAAGGCGGCATTTATCTGATCAAAAATACAGTAAAATTGTGAAATAATATTGCAACTTAAAATATCTGTTTTCTCTGTGAATATGTGTTAAAGTGTAATTTATTTCTGTGATGTTCAGCTGTATTTTACTGATTTACTGCTCAACAAACATTTCTGATTATTATCAATATTGAAAACAGTTGTGCTGCACAATATTTTTGTGGAAACTGTGACAAACTATCATTCAGAAGCTGGTAAAAAAAAAAAACTATATATATATATATATATAAAATATTACTATTGTTATTCATCAGAATGCAGTAAATTAAGCAAAAGTGACAGTAAAGACATTTATAATGTTACAAAATATTTATTTTGTTTTAACTTTCTATATATATTAATGCAAAAAAATATTGTAAATAATATTTAAATAAAAAAGCACACACATATATATATATATATATATATATATATATGCTTTTTTCATTTAAATATTATTTACAATATATATATATTTTTTCTTACTTTTTTTAGTGTATGTGTGTAATTTACTTCAGGAATCATATCTTGGTGTTTCTGTCAATGAGAGCACTTCAAATCACTCACTTTTGAGGGTTCATTTGAGTTAGGATGCTGCCTTAGAAGGGAGCTGCCTATGTAGACAGTACTGAATAGACACACTCTTGTTCTCGGGCCCTTATCAATATTTCTCGTTCTCATTCCTCACATAGTGCTACAATGACTGCACGATGACACACACACACACACACACACTCTCTCTCACTAAAGCTCTAACACAAGCCAGCCAGCAAACTACTTTTCCTATTTTAGACATAACAGAAAGCAGAGAAAGAGAAAGAGAGACAGAAACAGGAAGACAAAAACACTGAAAGCTGTCAAACTTTGAGTTTTTTCAGGTGAAATTAATCCAAAAATTAAATATTCTGTCACCGTTTCATAAACACTTCGCCTTTTTCTCTCCAGAGAAACACTAACATATTTTCCACAGTATATATGACTATAAATTCTCCAAAATGCAGTTAATGCATTAAATAACTAAATTAAATCAACTACAAAAGAATCTTGATCATCAGTGAATAAAAATACATATTTGTTCATTGAATAATAATAACAGATATAACTTTTGATTTTAATTCATCCTGGCAAATGAATAATCGCTGCCAAATTAAAAGTTTTTGTTTACATAAGATATATATGTGTACTGTGTATATTTATTATGTAAACATAAATACACATGCATTTATATATTTCAGAAAAAAATATTTTTAATATATTAAATTTATTTATTTATTTAATATTAATACAGACATAAATACAAGTAAACAATTTAAAAAAAACAAAACAAAATTATATATATATAAATATAAATAATAAACGTACGTAGGCTATATACAGTACATATATTTATAATAAATATACACAGAACACACATATATTATGCAAACAAAACTTTTATTTTGGATGTGATTAATCACTAATTTAAATAATGCATTAGTAAATGTTAAATAACAATTATCCTTATTGTAAAGTGTACAAATAATATATAATAATAATAAAAGCCTCTCCTGTCACTGTGTGAGAAGAGAGCAGCACGAACATTCAACTAAACGTCTTCTTTTTGTGTTGCACCAAAGAAAGTCAAACACAAAAATCATGACATAATCGTACATGTTTGTGTGAACTATTTCTCTGTTCCTTTATGAATCAGAATTAAATCCTGCAACGTCCAGACACACTGGTTTCTCTCCTGAGAGTACTGAGATGATCTCAAACATGAACTCAAACACTCGTGCTAAATAATCATAATAATCACGCCGATCCACATCAACTCTGTTCACTGATTTCATCTCGCTTCAGTTTACGTAAAACGCAAACACAAAACAACAACAGCGCTACTTTAAAAGGAGATTACATTTAAATGCACCGTGATTATTCCTCAGAGTATTATCATGCAAATAATAAACACGGTACTGAGTACAGCACTGTACTAAAGAGCGTATTAAAGAAACGAGAGCTGTGTGAATGAGCCGCTGAGTAAATAAAACCAGACTAAACCAACACACAGTCACTTCGAGTCTGAATGTAATGTTTGTTAGAGTCTACAAATTAATACACGAGAGATTCTATCTAAACGAGCTCAGTTATTCATAGTGACAGTCTAGCAGACTGTGTGGGTGTAACAGGACTTTATAATCATAGATTAACCCTTTAAAGCCTGCTTCATCATATTTCACATGTCTTTTTAACTTTTTATATTTGAAGATTTAATTTTATTCGTCTTCCGGAAACATGCAAGTATCTTCTGTTGCTTCCAAAAGCCAGTACTATATGGAGAAAAATAAATATTTCAACAAAATAAAAAAAAAACAACATCCTGTTCAAAAGTTTTCACCCCCCGGCTCTTAATGCATCGTCTTTCCTTCTGGAGCATCTGTGAATGTTTGAATCTTTTTTAATAGTTGTGTTTGAGTCCCTAAACTGTCCTCAGTGTGAAAAGATGGATCTCATCATCATACAGTCCCTGCTGGAAGGGTTCTAATATGCAGAAGATGCTGGAAAACTGATCTGCAGAACCTGGAGGATTTCCTGGAGGATCAGTCGTACATCATACAGCTAACTACACACAGTATTAAGAACCAAATCAATCTTTTTCCCCTCCATTTTCTCAGTATATCAGAGCCATAAATACCTGATCGATGAAACATGCACTTATATTCATACTTCATATTTATATTTTTTAATATGTTTATATTTTGTCTAAACACGGTTTCATTTCAAAAAATGATATTCTTCAGAGCAAGGCTTGACGGGGTTAAACAGTGATGCTGTACGTGTAACACCGAGTGATGCGGAGCTGCTCTCCTCTCTAACGAACGCATTATGTAACGACTCACAATGGTTTTCTCAAGATCCAGCAGCATTAGTCACCCGCTGTCTGCCGTTCCATCAAAATAACCTCATCACATGAGAAAGAAGCATTAAAGCTGCCTTACACGAAAGCACAGAGCTCTCTTTGTGAGATATACAACATGAGCATTTCTCCAAAACAAACAAATCAATTAATCTAGTGGTCAGAAGTTTGGACACGCTGACTTATGATCTCACAAAAAATGATGTAAAAGCAAATAAATGAGTCTGAAGACGAATATAAATCATCTACACAACAATATGCCCCAAAATAGCCTCTTTAGAAAACAAAAATAGTATTTTTATTTCATTTATTTATTAGAATTGGAGCAAATAGTGATTTATTATAGGCTATATATCTTTTGTGTGTGTACATAAATGAGATATATAGATAGTAAATTGGATGAGATATTGAAGAAGAAACATCACCATCTGCTCCAATTAAAATATATTTATATATATATATATCCTAAAATAATATTTCCTACTTTTCTAGTTTTTAAAATCAGTTTAATAAGTCCATGATTAATATGTCGAGAGCTGGACCTGTATTATTTTATGTATTATTATTTATGTATCTATTGTATCTCTCTTTGTATTCATGTATTATAAATATATTATGAATATACTATGGAAAAAAAAGTTTAAAAAGTAAAAAAAAAAAAAAAAAAGCAGCTTATATAAAAACAGCTTTAACTTATAGGCTTGAAAAGCATTTAATTTTATTTTTTTAAACTAACAAACTTATTTAAACTAACTTCAAGTAACAGATCTACAACATTGCAGCTCTAAACTTTTTTTCCAGCATCTCTGAACAATATATTTGCGCTCTTCTGCATCTTCTGCTAAACTCCTGTAACAGTAACAGAGTTCTGACGCGCTCGGGTCTCACCGGTGAGTTTGGGGTCCGTCTTGCGGCGGAAGCGCTCTTTTGCGCGGAGTCTGGAGAAGGTTCGTTTGAGCAGCGGCTCCGCCATCACTGAAGCGCCTCAGAGCCGCTCATTCGCCTCGCGATCTCCGCCGAAACTCACGGAAAAGCGCGGAGACCGAGCAGAAGAACGGAGCTGCATGATGCAGCCAAACACAGGAAACACATTCCACACATTCCAGTCTGACAGACGCGCGCCCGCCGCGGGGCATCATGGGACATGTAGTTCACAGTCTGCTACTGACATATGTAAAGATGTATTTATTAAGCCTATGTACGCGGACAGACTGACAGACGATTACTGCAAAAATAAAACATTATTATTACAAAAATAGAACATTACTACTGCATAAAATGTGTGGCCTATTTGTGACTTTATTTTACAATTCTGACCTTTTTCCTCAAAAACTCACCTCTCACCTGATACAAACTCTCTCAGAACTGCATGATAGGTAATTCTGAGATGAAAACACAAGTCAGTATTGTGAGATGAAACGTCAAACAGGAACTAGGGCTAATATCCAAACGTTTTCCTCAACTGTAAATTATAATTTAACAGTAAAGCTAAAGCCGTTAGGCTATATATACACAAATTAACAATTAAAATGAGAAAAAAAAACATTAGCCTAATTTCAGAAATGAAAACTAGCAAAATAGCCAAGTTATGTGACACCTACTCGCGTTATGTGCAGTTTAAAACGTTTTTTAAAGGTTATATAAATGCTGGGACAAGACGTTGTTAAAACGATATAATTATTTGATATACGTCATTGAAAATTTTTATAATTAAAATGTCATGGTTGATGCAGTCTTCATAGTAAGTTGATACATGAATCATACTTTGTTTTTTTCACTTTATCTGGGAGGTTTCTTTATCAGCACTTTACTTGATGTGAAGGTTTCTAATCAGAAACATCTGTAAAGCGTATTACTGAAAAGTTGTAAATAATTCTATATATAGTAGAGTGGAATGAATAGTTATTGACAGCAGTAATAGTGGTTGTTTTAATAGTATAATTGTATATTACTGGATATGTTCACTGAAAAAAATGTTTATACTGTTGAACAATGTTTTTGAATGAAAATAAAAAGCATATCAATCTGTGTTGTGGTGTGAGGTCAAGAGGTCAAAAATGTCACCTAGTGGCCTATCATTTTTTGTGATATCAGTCTCAAATTCGGGACACAGCTTCTTTAGATCTATGGCTTTCATTTCATATAATTTTTAGGGTAAACCAAAGTTTTATTTATAGATTATTTTATTAAAATGTAAAATTACTATAATTAATAAAATTATTACAATAAATTTAAACAGCTATAACTTTTTTGTTTTTTATTTTTTTAAACTTAAACTTCAAAATCTCTTCTTTAAAACAAGACCAGAATGAGGATTGTATTCAAAAGCGTTCCAGAATTATTAATTTTGACATTACCTTTGCAGGCCTACACTCAAAAATGGCAGTTAACAGGTTAAATAAACTCAAATAACCTTATCTTAGGTAAAAATAAATTTAGTAGAAGACTGTAAGAAGCTTTTGTCGGCTAAGATAGATAGATAGATATAATATAGATTTATTATATTGTTCCTTATATTACATGTTACAGCAGCGCCACCTGCCGGTGCCAATCATGTAAACATACACAAACATACTGGAACAAACTACTTTCATTCACTGCATGTATATTCGACTTTGTTTTCCGGGTTGAAATGCAAATATGCTCTAGCTAATAAATTATTACTATCATATTAACATTTACAACATTTAAAGCTTGAACCTGTGCGGAGCCTCGATCTTAAGCACCTTCTGTAGGGCTATGTGCTGCTCAAAATGATTTTTCATTAACCTTAAGTGAATGTGCACGCACCAGATCCTTCATTAATCATGTATGATGCGCAGTATATCATATGTTGCGTGTTCATAATGATGCATCAAGACCCGGAACTGCGAGTGAACTTCAACTGAAAGAAGACTTCAGCAGCAGCGCATCATAAACTACTTCTTCATGTGACACTGAGCGCGCACGAGTGTGTTTTTAGCGGATACACGCGTATTACTGCGTTTATAGGTTTGTATGTTGTATATTAGGTGTATTGCACGCGCTTAAGTGAGATGCATTTTAATTTTTTATATTTTTAATCTGGCGCGCGGTGTCAGAGACTAAAGAGGTTTTCTCCGCAGGTTTTCGGTGGAGGATGATGATGACTCTGATCGGGTTTCTCTCCGATTGCTCGGTGTTTCGGATCCTCGCGCTCTCCGCCGCTGCGCTCCTGTGCGCGCTCGCGACGCGTCTCGCGCTCAAACGACGCGCGCTGCGATGCTTCAATCAGCCGCCGCAGAGGAACTGGATCATGGGACACATGGGACTAGTGAGTTCACCCGACACGATCAAAACCATCACAGCCACATACCATTACAAACCAACAAGTTTTAACCATTAAAACCATCCAAAAAGATTTCCTGTAGTGTGTTTTGGGACATATTTCCTTAGAGTTTACCAGTACAAAACCAGTACAATTCTTATTACTCAACCTACTGATGGTTTCTATTGTTGCAGGGAGATTGCATAAAGGTTGCATTAGTAATTTAACAAAACACTTATAATATGGTCAGGTCAAAGTGTCTGAATAATTTTAGGTCCCAAATGTGTATAAATGTCACTGGTAGTCCACTGTATGATTTTGGTTTGACTGTAAATAGATAGATAGTAGATAGTTCATAGTTTTTTCTGAATCATTTTAGTTAAATGTAACATTTTTTTAAATGTAACTACTTATTTCAAGTACATTCAAAAGTAACATTCCAATAATTTTGTGTTCCCGTAACATTCAGATAATCAAAGAAAAACATTTAAGAAACCGGTGTGTCATAATCTAAAGGAAATTTTAGCAACAGATTTTGTTCGCTGGAAAAATACCATGATGCCACCATACAGTACAACCGTTTTTAAACAGCAAATGTTTTCTCTGGTATATTTTGCATTGCAGTGTCTGAGTCTCTTACACTGTATTCTTGACCTACCAGCAGAGGAAATGTTATTTCTCAAGCGCCGAAGTACAACAGGGAACGTGTTCTTAAAAAGAGAAATGAAAGGCCAAAGCAGTTGCTGCATTGCTTTGTAGTTTCACAAGCACATGTGCAATGAGCAGCGTCATGCATTTGGCAGACAAAGCAGAAAAACGGGTTCTTCTGTAGACACTCATATGATATTGTGACTGTTCAGATAGGGCTATGGACGAATGCATCAGCTGAAATACTTTTTAAGTGAAACAATAGAGATAGTCAAATGCCTGAATATACAGGAACTATATGTACTGCACTGCTCTGCCAGTGTCTCAGAGCTCACGGGTTGATCTGATCAGTTGTTTTCAGTCTGAGGGGAGTCAGGCCTGTTATTTGCATGCTTCATGATGTTTAATGCACATGCTGTTCTGAGGATGTGTGCTCATATTCAAAACAGCAGATACTAATATTCCTGTAATATTTAGTACATTCACTGCATTTAGTACACTGGAAAAAAATGATACAAAATGTTTTAGTGGTTGCAAATAATTTATTTCAGCTACATTTACAGTAAAAATGCTGAATGTTACTCAACTGAAATTCTTGAAATGTAGCTAAAATAAACTGATTTGCAACCACTTACCTTAAAAAATGTAGTACATTTAATTAATCTTTTTTTCAGTGTATGCAAACTCTAATACTGCAGTTCAACTTGTATTACCAGTGTGACGAATGAACAGTAATTAGGCCTAATATACACAATCTGTCCTCATTCTTCATTAATAATTGCTAAAAACTGACGAAACTGAAGACACAAATGCAGATTTAATAATGGAGAAACTAACATTTGCTATTATATAAACATGGTCATGTGACACCTGCTCACCTGATAGATAGATAGACAGAAAACATTTTCAGAACGTTCTGATAATGTTCTTTCAACGTTCTGATAAAGTTCTTCCAGTAACATTCATAGAGTGTTTGTTCAAAGATCTCTCTTAAAACATCAGAACGAAAACATGTATACACTGGGCTTTTATTTAACTTGTTTTAAATCTTACTATTGTTTCAGAACATTCAGAGAACATTCAAAAGTATCGTTCCGGTAATGTTTGCAAAAAGTCAGTGGCTTTACTGTCGTTTCTTCTCGTGCAGTAGCAGACCATAAAACCCTTCACATGGTGTCGAGTGTTAAAGCCACAGAAGCCGTAATTATAATGTCTGCGCTTTCAGCAGAAGCCCACGAGAGATGTTCCTCAGCTCATCCAGCTGCTGTGTGTTTCAGATGGGCCATAATGAAGAGGGCCTGCAAGCGGTTGATGATCTGGTCAGGAGGTACCGTCACTCCTGCGCCTGGTATCTGGGTCCGTTTTACGACATGGTCCGGCTTTTCCACCCAGACTACATCAAATCCCTCCTGACAGCCTCAGGTAAGAAACACATAACCGTAAAGCATCTCATCTGAGATCAGGAGGAGTGTGTTTCTTCATCAGATCTGGAGGAATGTCTCAGCTATGGATGCTCTGCAGTGAATGGGTGCCGTCAGAATGAGAGTCTGATAAAAACATCAGAATAATCCACAGCACTCCAGTCCAACAGTTAACATCTGGAGAAGACAGAAGATCAAACTAATCCAGCATTAAGACGTTTTTAACTCAAATATGAGTCCATAATCTATAATAACTCTTCCTGCAGTGAAAAAGTCTGTTTAATCTCACATCAAAATCCAGCCACATATTTGTAACTTGTAACTGTGCAGATTTCTCTCCTGATTCAGAACAGAACACTTTTTTCGCATTATTATGGACTCATGTTTTAGTTCAAATCATCTTAATGCTGGATTAGTTTGATCTTCTGTCTTCTCCAGATGTTAACTGATGGGCTGGAGTGCTGTGGATTATTCTGATGTTTTTATCAGACTCTCATTCTGACGGCACCCATTCACATCCATTACTGAGACATTCCTCCAAACCTGAAGAAGAAACAAACAGGGGGAGCAGTTTTAGCAAATGTTCCTATTTAGGTGAACTACTCCTTTAAATACAACACATAACAACTAAATACAGTGAACATCGAGGCTCTGTTTAGAAACTGAAATAAGTGAATTTCGTTGTGAAATATTCCCAGAAGTTCATCTCGAGTGTCTGTTGAAGGTTGTGAGGTTCACATGAATTATTACAGCCTTCGATGTTTAATATTCACAAATACACTCTGGAGCGTCCAAGAGTTTAAGAATAACACATGATTAGTGTGTAAATGATCATCAGCTGCTGTGAATGAAGTGTTGTAATAACATTAAACTCTTTGTGTTCGTTCTGGCAGCAAACATCACTTTCAAAGACAAGATCTTTTATGGGTTTATGAAACCTTGGTTGGGTAAGTGATGTCTAAACACTCTCTGTCCTCAACAGTATGCAAGATTTGCGGCATACTGTTTCAAAGTTTGGGTCAGTAACAATTTGTTTTGAAAGAAATTAATACTTTTATTCATCTGGGACACGTTAAATTGATCGAAAGTGACTGTAAAGACATTTATAACATTACAAAAGATCTCTATTTTAAATAAATGCTGTTCTTTTGAACTTTCTGTTCATCTGTGAATCCCCAAAAATGAAATGTATCACAGTTTCCACAAAAATCTTGAGCAGCACGACTGTGTTCAACACTGATAATAATCAGAAATGTGTGTTGAGCAGTAATTCAGTATATTATTATGATTTCTGAAGATCATGTGACACTGAAGACTGGAGTAATGATGCTGAAAATACAGCTGAA
>JAUMHE010000009.1:3466141-3478093 GCA_032359235.1 Enteromius mattozi | reverse complement strand
GAGGCATTTGTTAGCTGTAAGATTAGTTTTTCAATTCAATTATTCAATCCAAATACACTTTATTGTTGGAATTCTTTCTGAAATTTGTCTTGGGTCTCAAAGCTTAACCTATTCAATCTAGCATCTGCATGCAAGCCTTCTGTCGCATGGTAAAATGTAGTATTTCTTATACAAAATGTGAGAATGTGAGTTTTTTCATATACACATATTGAAAACCTTGCTCAAGTTTATTGTGTAAACTATAATATAGACAGTCTCATAACAAAGTATGCTGGAAATGACATAAACCAAAGCACACAGTGTTTGGAGAAGAACGCTGGAAGATACGACAGAAATAAGATGCTTGTCTATAGACTCCTGCAGTACAAGCCACGCTTCAGCTGCGCGTGACAGACGCTGCCAGTGTGAACACAAACGCTGCTCCTGCTCTGCATATTTATTTTTACTTTTTTATAATAAAACAGAGTGTCTGTTCGTTTTAGGCAATGCGTGCTTTAATTTCAGTTGTTCAACATTGATGTTTAATAAATAATCATAGATATTAGATGGTGTGTGTTTCCTTCAATTATTTTAAAATCAAGTAATGCACCCTTCATTCAAAAATCTCTCACTTGTAATATGTGAGCATATTTACTGTACAAAACTTGTCAGTGAACTATGAGGGCAAAAAAATAAATAAAATAATCGTTCATTAATCGTAATCGAGTTAAAATGTTCAATTAATTGAGATTTTGATTTTAGGCCAAATCGCCCAGCCCTAAAACAGCTGTGTGTGGTCGGTGAGATTCTTAAAGAAGTCTCTTCTGCTCACCAACACTGCGTTTATTATATCAGAAATACAGTGCAAAATTGTGAAATATTTTTTACAAATTTACATCTGTTTTCTATGTGAAGCTTCTGTTAACATGTTATTTATTGCTGTGATCAAAAATTAATTTTCAACATAATTTCTCCAGTCTTCTCAAATTTTTACAGATACTGAGAACTAGCTTACACTACACTGAACAATTAATCGATACTGGATATATATATATATATATATATATATATAATATATGATTTTATTTGTAAAAAGTTTACAATTTTCTAAAATCATGTTTGTTCATTGTGCAGTGCAATTAATCTCAGTCAGGCTGCAGTTGGGTTATTTTGATTAGGTACAAAATTACAAAAAAATACTAGCTAACTAACTCAATAAAAACATCATAACATAATTTTAAAAAAGTGTGATTTTTGCAAATAAACTCTTCCAAATTTACATTTACATTACATTCTGTCATTTAGCAAATGCTGTGTCCAAAGCAATGGAAGCAATCAAAACCATTTAGCTAAACTTAGTACACGAAGCAATGAATCTTTAAGTTATATCATAATAAGAAAACAGATAGATAAGGAAACTAGCTATAAAGCAGGCTATAAAGACCTTTTTGTTAATTGTATAATAATAGATAAAAAAAGGAATAGACAGAATAGAAAAAGAATAAAGCTAGAAGAAGAAGGGTTGATATGTACACACACACACACACACTAATTAATGTTAGTTTATTAAGTAGTGTTATCACCAGGCCTGGGAGAAGGAACTTTATTCAGGAAGATATAGTCATATTTTCATATTTATACAATAGGCATCAGACAATCAAATTATTGTAGAGTTAAACGTTACTTTTATGGGGGGAAATGTAATGGTTGATCATAAGGTGTATGTAAGATGTGTGATTGTCTAGCTGTCTAGACACGCTGCTTTCAGTTCCTCAGCGGAAATAGCATCTGCTCCGTGTGAAAATATATCTGTTTGAGAGAAAAAAATAATAACACAGATGCAGCTTAAACATGTAAAGCATGTATTAGTGAATGATGAAACAACACACTCCTAACGAGGAGACTTCTACAGCTTTCATTAATCTTAATGCTTAAACATGACCATCTCTGAATATCTACACAAAGAGCTTTGAAATGACATAATTATATCTCATCAGTGTTACGGGTTACCGTCACATGAAATAAAAGAGAAGTTCAGAAGATAACAAATAAAAGTAAAATATAGGAATGCATTACAAAAATACAATTACAATACAATAAATAGAAACAGCAACAAAGCTTTTTATTACAGACTCAAAGTCTAGTATTAAAACAAACCATACGTAAATACAACAACCTTAAAACCATCTCTTTTTTGCATTGTATCATATTCAAAGCCATAAGTACTAGGACAGACCATAACAAGGTCATCTGCATACATGAAGTGATTCACCACAGTACTCCCAATCATATCATCAATTTTACAAGCTTTTAAATGTTCAGATAAGTCATCCATATAAAGATTAAACAATATTGCACCCCGTTACTGACCCCAAACGCTTCTGAATGCATATTACGTGCATTATCTGATGAACACATATATTTGGGCACCCCTCTTTGTCGCATCTTCAGAAATAGTTTTTTTTGTTAACTCTATCAAACATGCATCAATAAACCACAACCAGTTTTTTTACTGTTTCTTTAAAAGCATATATATATACACAGGACTGTAGCATGTTTAGCTTTTAGTTTAGAGTTAATTAACACCCCTATCCTATCTAACAATATGGTTTGTTAACATAACACTTTAGATCAAATACTTGTTAAGGCTGTAATTATCTAAATTAAAAAGCAGCTACACATGAGATGTTTGCAATCCATCTCAAAGTCTAACAAACATGTGAAAGCATTTCCTTCTCTATTAATGAGGAATGTTTTAAATATTGATTAAAGTATTGTGATCATTTTGTGTTTCTTTAACTGTCTGTCTTTGATGTTTGTTTCCTGCAGGCTTTGCTCCGTCTCAGCCATTTGCTCCATCCGGTTCTCTCGGAGGTCCGGTGGGTTTCATGTCTGGCCCTTCGTTGTCGGGGCCATCAGTGCCGCCCTCGTCTCCACCGGGCCCCATGATGCCCACTCCACCGGCCCCAGGGTTCCTCTCGCCCACGTCTCTGCCGGGCGGCCCGGGGCCCTTATTTCCAGCAGCTCCACCCACCGGGGCCTATCCTCCTCTCGGAGCCGGGTATCCTCAGGGAGGCCCCGGGGCCCCAGGAGCCAAGAGCTTGAGCAGCGCCGGGGTCCCGCCTCCACCAACAGGTACCTGCAGTGCCGCTGAACACAGCCATGTCTCATTTGTGTATTTATATTAGTGCTGTCAATCAATTCAAAAATATTATCACGTTAATCATCGACTGAATAATTATGATTCATGGCAAATTTAAAATACTAGGGTTTACCTGTGAATGAGATGAAATAAAGAAATGCATGACAAACTAGTTTAAGGACACAGAATTTTTCACACCTCGGCCAAATATGACTCATAATCCTTATCGTTTTATTCAGCTATTATCAGCCTTTATGCTGCCAATAAAACATTTATCAGGTCACATTGCTTCAATCCCAGTAAATATTTACCCAACTATTATCAAATATATTTCTAAGTAAATACAACAAGACATTTTCTTGCGACCTTACATGCAGTATTATGACAAAATTGATTATAAAGAACATCACCTGTTCTGCAGCTGCATCAGAGCTAACATTAGCATCATGAGACATAAGACATTTATGGGATTAATAGTACACTTTTAATCAAAACTCTGCTGTGTAAAAGCCTTCACATGTAAACTCTGGCTGAAACTCTTTGTTTGTGATGTTACAGCCTCTCTGTTCTTGACAGGTATACATTCAGAGTATAATACACAGGATCTGTTTTCATTTTTATTTGTCTATATACACTTTGGGTGGCCGCGGGACATTATATAAGTAATATAAGCAACCCATTTTCAAAAAATCCAAAAACCGTGATCCTGGCAACCCTGGTTCACTGTACCCTTATCACACAGATACCTCACCGAATTATTAATTTGTGTTAAAATAAAAATTAACGTGTTAAAATTTTTGGATTAATCGCATGCGTTAACACGTTAATGTTGACAGCACTAATATATATTCATCTGCTGTTTGATTTCCAGGATATTTCCCATGGCTGATGTGCCAGACTGAAGAGGAAGGTGACAGGGAGAGAGACGTGTGTGTGTGTGTGTGTGTGTGTGTGTGTGTGTGTGTGTGAATGATGGTATTTGTGATTTATGGGGACAAAAATTATTTTAATGATGTGTATGACATAGGTATTACAATTAGAAGGTGGTTTATGAGGACACAAATGTGTATAATGACATGGGTATGACAGGTATTACAATATGAAGGTGATTTATGAGGACGTTTTCAGTGTCCCCGTAATTCAAAAGGCTTAAAAAACATACTAAATGGTGGGGTTTTTTTAAAATCTAAAAATGCCTGTGGTTTCCTGTAAGGGGTAGGTTTAGGTATACAGTATAAAACCATTAAACCTATGAAAAGTCCCCATAAACCACAAATGCCAATGTGTGTGTGTGTGTGTGTTTAAGAGGGACAGCAGCAGTCCAAACTCAGCTCTTCTAATATTTAATGCTGGCTGATTACAAGTCATTTGCATATTTGCACACTGATCTTGTGCTTCCTGCGTGATGTTTGTGTGACAGCTCAGTGCTGATTAGAACTATGCAGACTAAGAAATGTCTACACTAATGTGTTTACAATTTTGGGGTCGGTAAGATTTAAAAAAAAAAAAAAAAAAGAATCCTCTTCTGTCCATTTAAAGCTGCATTTATTTGGCTAGAAAAATACCTAAAAATAAGATTTTTATGTAATACTGTATATAATATTTCTATAATATTTTAGCCAGACAGAAAGAGAAGCTACAGAGACTCTTGAATCACTCTCAAACGTCTGTAAAGACATGCAGACATTTCTAAGCGTGGCTTGAGTGTCCAGATTTGTTTTAGTGCTGCTGTACTGATGCATGCAGTTATATGTAAATTAATATGTTTGTTTTGGTGACTGATCTTCTGTGATTGTGTGAATATTGTCTCTTCAGTTCAGGACGGGTGGAACGACCCTCCAGCTGTACGCGCAGGACAACGCAAGAAAAAGGTATTTATAATTTGCATAACATTGTTACTTATAATAATGCATTTAAGGGGAAACGGTATGGGCTGTTTTACACAGACATGTTGCTGGAGCTACTTTATTTCATCTGTCTGCTAATTATTTTATTTACAAATACAGCATGCAGTTGCATGAATCGTATCAAATGGCATATTAAATCCGATGATTGCTCATAAAAACTCTGAATTAAAGTACTTTTTAAATGTTTAAATATGTTCTTCAAAGTATAAAACAATAATTAAATGATTTACAGTTATTGCATGCATTTGCTTGAATTGTTATGAATTAATTCTATTAAAATGGCTGCTGTTTGTAAAATTTCTGTGATTGCATAAAAACCTTGAATTAAAATACGCTGTCAAAAATATGAAGCTATAAATGTTTCCAGTCATTTAAAAAAAATAAATATTGCAGCGTTTGCATGCTTTATTACGTGTTAAAATAACTGATTTTATGACTTTTAATGCTAAAATTTGTTCTCAAAAATATAAAACAATAATGTTTTAAACACATTTCCTGCATTTGCATGAATTTTCATTGATATATTTTAAAATAACTGCAATTTCTTATATTAAATAATTCTACAACTGCAGAAAAACAAACAAAAAGTGACTTTATAAAAATTTCTCCAAAAAATAAAACATGTAAACAATGTACTATTTATGAAAATGGAAAAGTTATGTATTGCAAAATTGTTTGACTCTCAGCTGCAAACATGATCTGAATGAATGCTCAGTGTGGAGTGTCATTGAACTCAACTGTGTGTGTGTGTGTGTGTTCAGCTGCCAGAGAACTACACTCCCCCTGCTCCGATCACAGCACCGGTCATGGGTTTCCTGGCGGAGGCTCCTGTTCCTCAGGATCGGGTCCAGGTGCCGCCCGGAGCCCCTCAGGAGCCCAGCATACAGGTCAGAGGTCATCAGATGTCAGAGGTCATCAGATGAGCTTGTGTTTTTGTCATATTAAGTGTGTGTGTGTGTGTTCTAGTCCTTACAGCAGCTTCCTTCTGAGCGTGTGGAGCAGAGGGAAATCCCCGCCGAACACATGATCCTCAAGAACACCTTCAACAGCCTGGTGCAGCGCTGTCAGCTGGCCGCTGCCGACCCGGTAACACACACACACACTGGTTTCAGTGATTCATAAAGACATTCCATACACTTAATGGTTTTTATACTGTACAAACTGTATTTTAATAATAGTTGTTATTTATACAGCATCTTTCCAGCACCCAAGGTCGCTTTACAAGTCAGATTAAGGAACAGAAACAAAGAAGTGAATTACAGTAATCTAGTTGAGATGAGACCGTTTCAGCAGACTAAGAGAGCATCACATATGAGAGATATCGTGCCTTTATCACTTTATCATTGAGAGAGTGAATCAGTGAGAACACCAGGATTGCGAGGCCATAATCAGACCACCATCCAGATCTATCAGCAGCTTTAGAGCCAAATGTAAGGTCATTTGCCTCCAGCCAACTATCACCCTACACCTCAACCTACCCTCACAGGATACTTTAGATTTTTAGTACACTCCATTCTGTGAATTATAAGCTTGCTTACTCAAAAATGTCCCCACAAGGTCAAAATGTACTGGTATTACTGTCCTCGTAGGGACATTGCTCCCTGTAATGTAATAAATAGCTACATTGCATACACACCTGCTTTCTCAATCTGGCAAGCTCTAATCTGATTTGCTGGCTTTATGTAAGCATCTGGAGTCAGCTTGGTATTTGTTTAGAGACAGGGTCATGTTTACAAAGTGCACTCAAGTACTGTAGAAATTGGCAAAGTTTGCCAGGTTAGTTGCACCACATGCTGCCAGCACCAGGGTTGCCAGGTCCCAGAAAAATGTCCAGCCCAAAGTCCTCTCAAAACCAATTTAACCTCGTCCAATCACAGCTGAGGAATTTATAAGATGCGTAACAAAGTAAACATTTTTAGTTTTATTTAATCGGTTTTAAATCTTATTCCTGCGCTTTATCTACACTTGTTTTTTAATTGGTATGTGTTTGTATAAGTCTTTATTTTATTCCTCTTTAGTTACTCTCCACAATTTTTTTACATTTTTTTGTGAGCTATAGATATAAATAACACTGACATAATGTGAAAGGGATATTAGTAAGTAAGATATATATATTTATTTGACTGAGTGGATAAAAAAAACTTATTTTATTATTATTATTATTTTTTTTTTAAATAATTAGATCTAGAATTCTGAATTGAAATAAAGTGCAATAATTACATTTCATTGAATGAATTTGGTGGAATCTGGTTGTTTTGGTTTCATACTTATGATTCAATTTAAATATATATATATATATATCAATATTCATTTATAAACATTAATACCCATTTATGACCATTATTAATGCAGTTTAAATCAAAATATTTATTGTACTTTCAACGCAGTGCCTTTTTCATGTAAAACAATAATGACTTTAAATGATCTTTATGATGATTTCTCATCCTAAATGGATGATTTGTGATCAATTTATTAAATTAATTATAGTTTCAGCCTCTTCTGTGGATTTTTTTTGTGCAAGCAACATGAAGAAAAGTTATTCTGAAGTTTAATGTATTTGTTTTATTCTTGTAATAAGGTTTTTATTGAAATCAAATCAATATCAGGGACGTCTAGAATATGCATCTGATTTAAACCCGTGTTTGGAAGAGGTTCATAATGGTTACGAAAAATCAGGACTTTGTTATTAAGCGTGTGCAGTCGATCTGCTGTATCTCTGATTCCAATGTAAATAACGCCGTAAACAGTCTCAGATTTCTGTGAAGTACACTGGACTTATTTATTTAATCTTTGATCTTCCCTCGCAGCAAACCAAGCGCAAACTGGACGATGCCTCCAAGCGTCTGGAGAGTCTGTATGACAAGCTGCGAGACCAAGCGGTGAGTTAAAGACCTTTATTCCCGTCTCTCCAGTCTCTAACTCGTCCTGATAATCCTCTCCTGTTGTCCTGCCGCCCGTCAGCTCTCTCCCAGCATCCTCGGCGGCCTGCACGAGATCAGCCACTGCGTCAGCGCCCGAAACTATCAGCAGGGTCTGCAGGTTCACACGCAGGTGGTGAGCAGCAGCAACTTCAGCGAGATCTCTGCCTTCATGCCCGTCCTCAAAGTGCTCATGACCATCGCCAACAAGCTGGCCGTCTGACTCCAGCGAGACCGCTTGGGTTTGGATCTGTCGCTGAACTGTGCTTTAACACTGAATCTCCCATGCAGCAGGCCTTATTCATCACACGACAAGCAGAAGCACTTTCTGTGCAGCGTTGTTCATAAAACCATTATTGCGTAGAAAGCAGTGAATTAAATGCCATGGATTGTCTAAAACAAGCAGAACTAATTTGTGCATTTAATGCAATGTGAAAATGTGAGAACTTTATTATGAAATGCAAGCAGAACGACTTTGTGCGTAATTTTTCTGTAACCGCTGTTGCATAAATTGGGTTGAATTGAATGCAATGGTTCGCCTAAAACAAGCAGAACCAGTTTGAAGAAATGATTGCATTCAGTTCAAAGATCAGGCCTTCTTGTGTGAAAGACAAGCATAATTGTGCATTGAAAAAACATTATTTCATAAATTGCGTTGAACTGAATGCAACAGATTGTCTAGGAATAAAAAATGGGAAGAACAAATGTATGTAAATTATTATTATTAAGTAATTCTTGCATAAATTCATTTCATTCTGCATTCTGTGCATAACTGTTTTACCCAAATGGTGTAAATTATTGCATTCAGTTCAGTGTAAAAATCCAGTGCATCATTTTTTGCAGGGTTATTTCATAAACTGCATTGAATGCAACAGTTGCCTAAAAAGGCCTCAAAACAAAGACAAATCATTTGTAATGATTCCTATGTAAACTGTTAATTCAATGTGAGAATCTACACAAGCATAATGCATAATTGTTCATAAAAAATTATTGCATAAATTGAATCAAATGCCATATTTTGCATAAAAAATGGCAAATGAAACAAGCAGAACTAATTAATGTAAATTATTATGCAGTTCGGTCAACACAAGCAGTCATTCGTGAAGCCTTTTTTGGGTAAATTGCATTGAATTGCATGCAACAGTTTGAATGAAAATCAGCCTTAAAACAAGCAGAACCAAATCATATTTAAATCGTTTTTGTATAAATTGTTGCAATCAGTTCAATGTGATCCTGTCGTGAATTATTTCCACACAGATTCGTTCTGAATGCATTTCACCAGTGTTTTTTAAATATTACAAGAGCAGAAAGTTGTGATGCTGTCTGTGGTTTATTCATTGTGATGATTGTTATTGGACTGACTGTTGAATTCCATTTTGATTTGGTTTGTGTGAAGGCTTGTTTTCTATTGCACTCGCTCATAGAGAGGTGGATGCTGGGACTGCATCGCTGTTTCTCCTGTAGAAAAACCAGAGCTTCATTAGATGTTCTTCAAACCATTGAAACAAAGATGAATGGCACTGAATCTGTAAGAATCTGAATCTCATAAAATCTGTCTAGAAAGTGTCCAGGTGTTATTTCCCCTCAAAGTCAATCAATAAAATCAAGAAAGACTTGAAATGTCAAACAATGTTAAATTGTCATTACACATTAATGACCCTAAAATATTCTTATTTATTTAAAACGTCATTTCTCTTTATTTTTTAAGGTGAAATATGACCTGGATGTGTCTTGAAAGGTTCTGTGAGATTCTTCTGTCCTCAGTACTTCACTGAATGTAACTGAACGGTTCACCTGATAAAATACTTTCATCTTCATACATGTTTATGTTCTGGTAATGAATATGTCCTCATCACGGTCGTGCC
The DNA here is from genome assembly GCA_032359235.1 of Enteromius mattozi. Lineage (NCBI taxonomy): Eukaryota > Metazoa > Chordata > Actinopteri > Cypriniformes > Cyprinidae > Enteromius > Enteromius mattozi. The sequence continues at coordinate 3,468,282 of JAUMHE010000009.1, read as the reverse complement.
GTTCTGTGTCCGTGAGCATCATCAAACCAGTTCATTCTGAAGGTCGGGAGTCAAACTCTTACATGCTTGAAAACACTTGAAGTAAAATACACACAACTTTCATAAATGCTCAATGTGTCACAGCTATTTATTTCAACATGCAACTTTTTAAATTTCAATATTCAAGTATATTTTTGTCATTAGGGGGCATATCAAGCTATTAATTTATTATATATCTGTTAAAATTTTTTTTTTAAATAAGATCATGTTCCATGAAGATCTTGTGTAAGTTTTCTACTGTAAATATAACAAAACTTAATTATTGATTAGTAATATGCATTGATAAGAACTTCATTTGGACAACTTTAAAGATGATTTTCTTAATATTTAGATTTTTTTGCACCCTCAGTTTCCAGATTTTCAAAGTTGTATCTCAGACAAATATAAACCAGACATCAATTGAAATATTTATTCAGCATATGATGCACAAATCTGATTTTTTTTTTATTGACCCTTATGACTGGTTTTGTGCTCCAGAGTCACATATAGGCTATAATTCTTCAGAATAAGTTATATAACTTAACAGTTTCAACACACCTGTTTTTTTTATTATTTTAATTTACCTAAAACTCTGGATCTGATGCAGGTGTGGAAGATTAAAGTTTTTAAAGGGTAAATAAGTATGAAATCACAAACTTTTTACACATAAATCATTGGGGTCAGTAAAGACGTGGGTAAAATTCATGAAGTTTTTAATGTTTGGATTTGAGGATTTTGAGAAAGGAATATTTTCTAACTCAAAACATCCCTAATCAACCTTTCTCTTTATTTAAACGCAAGATTTATTTCATTACATCAATAATCTGCAGTTTTATCGTGAATTGTGAGTCACACCACACCCTCTTATTATAAAAAAATAGTGACATACCATTGTTATTATTTATTTTTTTAAATGATCAATATTTATATATTAATGCAATATATATATTAACAAATATTGATGCATCAAATTCAGTAACAGTATTTGCTTTTGCATGTAGCGCATTGATAAAAGCAGGGAAACATTGCGCAATCATTTATAGATGATAAATCAATATCTATATCGCGGGTTTTCCCGATGGGTTTATCATGTGTCACACACACCGGATGAGTTTCAACATGACACTGAAGTCTGAATGAATGTGTATAATTTCATCAGTGCATATGAGAGGCGCTCTCTGATTGGTCCATCGGGGTCATACGGCGCTCCTGATTGGCTCACGCCCATCTGCTGTTGAAATTCCCGGGATGTTGTGAACTGCTGTAACCTTTCGCCGTGATGACGTAACACTGCAATGACCAAGAATAACATGATGCTGCGTTTCTAGGTCTGTGTGTCAGTCTGGAAATTGACGCGAGGCCAAATACTTCATATTTAGTAATTGCATTTATTGCTGTAGCCTTTGACATCATCATAACGTTCTGCTGTTAATTGTCCACACTTACATACTTGAAATACCAGTGAAATTTGAGAAATGTTTTAATTAGTATTGTACTTATTTGTTCAAATATCGGTCTGTATACGAAGCTGTTTCTGCAGTGCAGTCTGTGAACCGCGCAAATGCCATTAACATTACAAACACAACCTGCCAGAGAGACAAGTACAAGCATGAAGTTTAATTATGACCTGAAAAAATGCTGCACTGTAATTTAACAGAAGGAATTAAGACTTCGTCTGAACCCTTGAGAGAGGAATTGGTGATTTTAGATCAGAAAGCTGACATAAAGCTAGCTTTGTCTGTTTAATTAAATCAATATAACAAACACGTCGAAGTCTCCCGGAAGTTCCGGGACCGGTACGTTGAATTTTTTTTGGTTAATTTTTAAAAAAAATTATAATTCAAAGAACAATAACATAACATGTTATGAAAAAAAGATGGAGAAAAACAAGAAAAAGAAGTTGCCAGGGGGAGGATGTATAACATTAAAAAATAAAGTACAAATATATATATATATATATATATATATATATATATATATACACACATATACATATACAAAATCAAATAAGTACATTGTAAAATTCACAGATTTTCAAAGTTCTCTTTCACAGAGTCTCGAATATTGTCGATATAGATACATATTTCAATCAACAAAACAATTAAGTTGGGTTTTTTTGTTAG
>JAUMHE010000009.1:3417540-3435966 GCA_032359235.1 Enteromius mattozi | reverse complement strand
GGAAATGAAGCGATTGGATGCGAGTTAACGAGGGAATGATTGGATGACGGGCTGCCAGCCGTGCAGGATTAATTCGTTTTGCGTTCCTCTCGAAATGCGTTATTTGCAAAACGTTCACTTAAATTGCTTTTCACAAAGATGTGTTAACTTCATTTAAACATGATGACATTCAAATTATAAACAAATGGAAAGAAGTGAATTTCCTGGAAATTTGTGTTTAAATATAAATACTATAGAGTGTTTGATCAGCGTGAGCGTTATTTTAGTGCCATTGATATATTTGTATAGTTTTTGTTAGTATTTTTCAAGTAACTGTTATTTAATTTTCAAAACAAAATGTCAAATATTAAAATATGGCTTGACTAAAATACAGCAGCACCAAAAACCTACCCTTTCATTGTTCTTCTAGATACGTAAATGTATTTTTATTATCATTTAGAATTTGATTTATTTATATATATATACACAGTGTATATATATTGTTTTTATTTAATTTTGTAATGACTTTTTTACTATGTCTATATAGTTTTTAAATTAATTTTTAATTTAATACTTCAAGCTTATTTCCTTAAATATTTAGTTATTTTAGTACTTTAAATGAAAATAAGAAATGTTGCCTTGGCAACCAATTAAAATGAACATTTGTTTCTGTAGTCTAAATGAAAACACAATGTCAAATAATTAAATAAAGCAGCACCAAAAACCTTCACTTTCATTGTTCTTCTAGATATGTAAATGTATTTTTGTTTATATTTTGAATTAGATTTTTTTTATATATTTATTATATTGTTTTTATTTAATTTTGTAATCATTTTTTGTTTTTGTCCTTTTTTACTATATGTCTATACAGCTTTTAAATACATGTTTAATTTAATATTTTGAGCTTATTTCCTTAGTAATATAAGTAACATAAATATTTAGTTATTTTAGTACTTTATATAAAACTAAATGAAAATGAGAAATGTTGGCAACCAGTTGAAATGAAACTTTTACTTAACATTTGTTTTGTTTCGAGAAACAATATTTAGTTATAAATGTCAACACAGGCTTCTGTAGTCTAAATGAAAACAAACTGTCAAATATTAAAATACAGAAGCACCAAAATGAAATGTGTAAATGTCATTGCATTAGATCTTTTCTCTTCACTAACTTCACTGCTCTTCATGATTGCTGAAGTCTCTGTGTTTGAATCAGCTGGTGAGTTTAATAGATGCCGAGAATCATTAACATGATTCATTAACCGCAACTAAACACAAATCTACTCCTTTAGTTTTTCACGATTGTTTCTAAATTATGTCTGTGTGTCTTTCTTTATAATACATGACTCCTGATTGAGTATCTTGTAGTAATGCAGTGACATGCACACACTGGGATCGTCCTGTGCGTGACTCTTACTCAGTCTTTTTGAAGTTTAGGGGATTGAATGTGTGTTTAGGTTTCGTGATCCTCGTGTGATTTTTAAAGACAGTCAGTAATACCTGTTTTGTGTTTGGCACGTCTGCTGTTGCTACGCCACGGCCTCTGTTGTGCTCATAACATCGCAGAACAGCAACCTCTTACCCCGAGGGCAAACATCACACTCCCGTCCCAAGCTTTAAGCCTCATTCAGAGCCCAGATATAGATGAATGCTTACAGTAACGCTTGAGACTGATGGTGTTTGGGAAACGGCCAGCACCTGAAGCTTGATGTGGATCCTCTTCTGCGGTCAGATGAAGTCAGGCAGTAACTGGAAGGGCCTGATTCAGCGCTTTCTGAGTTATTAACAGCGCTAGTGATTTGGAAAGCTGTTTTATAGCTGTCAGATCATTCTTCTTATTCAATAAAGTTGCTCATCCACCCCAGGAGAACAAACTAAATATTAATTTTGTTTTACATTTATTATATCTGAACGTTGTTATGAAAAATGGTTAAAGAAAAGTTTTAAAATGGTTTAAAACCACGATTTGTGTGTTTTTCATTGTTTTCTAGCAACACAAATTTGAGATATATAAAATTTTGTTTCTTGTTTGGGTTTAAATGTTGTTTCGTAGCATATATAATATGTATATTATTATGTAATTTGATATTTTATATAAATTAAAAGTTAATTTGCAAAAACAGATTAATGCATTCCAGTTAATCTCAATTGATCAAACTGCAGTTTATTTTGATTAGGTTGAAAAATAACTAAAAAATACATCTAACTAACACAATAAAACAAACAAACAAAAAACATAGCATAATAAAAAGCATGATTTTGGGGGGAAAAATTTATTAAATAGAAAAAGTTGCAAATAAACTTCAAATATATAGTTATAATTTGATATATTGTTATAAAATAAACTAATTAATAATTGTTTATTACACACACAAACACACCCAAACACACACATACACATATATATATATATATATATATTAAAAAATATCAAATTACAACTTTTCATTATTTGATCACAATAAACAAATGTCTTTTTAAAAATCTATAATTGTTCAATCAGCTTTTGTTCCCTACTATAAAATAGTGATTGAAACAATAATGAATAAAGAAATTAAAATAGCTTGATGAACTCAGGAAACACTTGCAAAAAATATTTACATTTCTTCCTGACGTGTAAAAGGTTCAGTGTGTTTGTATATATTTACATTTCGTCATGACAACATGTTTATGGTTGTTAAAAGGCAAAGACGTAAAGAAAGCAGTCCTCTCCTGTGTGAGCCACCGCTTTAATCAGTCTGGATCTCCTGGATTAATGTCATCTGTGATTACAGCACCGCTGTCGCTTTACAACGCAACGCTTCTCCGTAGCAATGCGAAGCTGCATTCACCTGGAGGACATTTATCTGAGGACAGATAAACAGCTCAGCTAGCAGCTTCATGTCTTATGCAACCCTTCGCTGGCTAAATACACTTTTGATTTTTTTTCTTGTTTTATTCTGGTTATGTAAAAAAATCCAATAAAACCTATATGGCTGCTGGGCAGCGGGGATATCACTAGTATTACAGATGTAATCAAATGATGCTGGATCGGCTCAATGACTATTGATGCTTTAACAGGCATTAAATCACTGAACGCTTCATCAGCTTCTCATAATCTGCATCCTCTGCTTTTCACCTGCATGCCAAAGACTGTCGGTGATTTCAGGAGCATGAGCGTCTTATTAAACAGAGCCCAGACTGGCTTTAACCTCTGGAGCAGCTCAGCTAAACTAAAGCTCTAGCACTGCACATCTCTTGATCGAGTGTCGGTCTCTGTCTGTGCTTTCTGTGGTGTTTGTGTGTCGTATGAACACTGTGTCCTGTCAAACGCAGCTTGTAGTTGTGGGGGATTGATGGGGAAAGCTTTTCGGGGTGCAGCCGCTTCTGCATTTCTACATGGAGGCAGTAATGGAGAACCTGTATAGCTAAAAAGGGGAAAAATAAGTGGCGTAAAAATGTATGTTTTTGTCAAAATGTCATTTTTTGTATTTTAAATTGCAGCAATGTTAATATGAAGTTTTTATTTATTTAAACTGCTTTTATTTAAACTTTATACTTTTTGAACTTTCCTATTCATCTTTGAATCTTGAAAAATAAAATGTGTCATGGTTTCCACAAATATACGAAGTAGAACAGCCGTTTTTAACATTGATAATAATCAGAAATGTTTCTTGAGCAGCAAAAAAAACTAATGCTGAAATGCTGAATGAGTGATGCTGAAAATTCAGCTGTGCATCACAGAAATAAATTATAGCTTACAATATATTCACATGGGAAATAGTTCATTTAAATTCTAATAATATTTCACAATTTTACAATATTTTTGAGCAAATAAATACAGCCTTAGTGACTTTTGAATGGTAGTGTGTGTGTATATATAATAAACAGCAGCGCACTTCATCATAGCAAGGAAATCAGGGAATGACTTCTTTTTTGAAAAGTCATATTTAAAGAATTGCCGTCTCTATGGCCTCGTTTACACTGTCAGTTAAATGTGACCCAATTCCGATTTTTTGCTCATATGTGACACAGATCAGATCTGTTCTATGACCGTGTAAACAGGAAAAAAAAATCATGCATTCGGATATTTTGAGATCGGTTTCAGGCCTCGTTCATATGTGGAAATCAATCAGATATAAATCAGATTTGTGCCAATGTGACTGTCGTGTAAACAGGCAGATCGGATTTTCCTAGGCATTGCATTCTGTACGTCATTAAAAGGGGGACAATTTTGTACTTCTCCGTGGCTTAATGAGGTCAAATGTGACTTGTGCTGGTAAAAAGTGTAAATGCAGACGGGCTGTTTTGAGCTACAGGCAAAAAAGGTGGATTTTTTATTTTTATTTTAGTCGAATTTGAGGTTTTCATAAAAGTTAGTTTTCTGAGAGAATTAGGCCTACTTTTTCTCTGTTTGCTTCTCACACTGTTTGATTATTTGGTTTTTTTTTTGTACATGAATGCTTTTGTTTAGATGTAAAAAGGTAATGCATTGTTTGTTTCTATTTTTTTTTTTTTGCATCTGTTCTGATTTATAATAGTAGCCTACAGATAAAAAAAATAACTATATTGTGATTATTAATATAGTAATTATAAATAAAAAACAGGAGGAAAACTTTAATCATAATCTTTGCTTACCCTCAAACGGCTGTAGCTCAGTCATTTTTTCTCAGATTACAAGTCATTAACGGTGAATATGGAAATAAAAACTAATTTCTATAATTTGCTAATTGTGACTCATTCTGTCAGCACTGGTAACGTACGCTATCATTCTCAAGAAGAAGCACGTGTGGAGGCGGTAAATGACAACAACACATGCGCAATGCTTCAGATCGTATGGCAAGTGTGAACACATGAATCAGATATGGGTCACAATTGAAAGAACGTGTAAACGGACAACCAAAAAAACCCCGGATATAGGCAACAAATCAGAATTGGGCATCAAGAGCTGCAGTGTAAACGAGGCCTAACAGAACAGTGAAGTGATTGTGTCAGAAAGTAGAGTCAGGTGTCCACGTTGTGTGTGCTTTGGTGTGTTTGACTTGACAGCGACCCTGCGGCTCTTTGATCGGGAGGGAGTCTTACACTTTCCAAATGAAACTCACCTGGCTCTGATCTGACTTCTAGAATGTCCTGCATTCCAGTTCATCATCATTTCCCTTTGATCTCTGTCTCCCAGGTTACGCCCCGGTAACGGGCATGTGCCACCCGCTGCGGAGCTGCACGCTCAACCACGAAGACGGCTTCTCCTCTGCCTTCGTGGTGGCGCACGAAACCGGACACGTGTAAGTTTACATCTGCTTTTCAGTCCCGATGCTATCAGCATGTCATCAGTATTTCAGATCCTGTAGGTGAAGCATGCATTTCCAGGAATCGCTCCTGTCTTTTTATAATAACTGTGTTTATGAGCACATCAGCGGTGATGTAATTAGCAGGAACGCTTTGATACTGGGTGAGGAGTGTTGTTTAACAAGTAAGTTTGTGTTTGGCATAATTCAGCAATTTGAGATCAGTTTTGGAAAACTGTTGCATTGCACCAGTGTCTCAGCAATGGATGCTCTGCAGTGAATGGGTGCCGTCAGAATGAGAGACTGATAAAAACATCACAATAATCCACACCACTTCAGTCCATCAGTTAACATCTAGAGAAGAAAAGATGAAACTAATCCAGCATTAAGACATTTTTAATGTCTAAAATATGAGTCCATAATCTATAATAACGGTGAAAAAGTCCAGTTTAGAGCTGTTTTGTCGTGTTAATGGTGCTTGATCTATTCAGATTTCTCTCCTGATTCAAAACAGAAAACTTTTTTCACCGGAGGAAGCATTATTATACTCGTATTTTAGTTAAAAACATCTTAATGCTGGATTCATTCTGACGGCACCCATTCACTGCAGGGCATCCATTGCTGAGACGTTCCTCCAAATCTGACAAACTCTGCTAATCTTCTATGGCCACTTGTTCAGCAAATGTTCATTTGCAGTTGTAAAATGTTGCCCTCACAGATTAGTTTGCATGTATTTTGCCAGCTGTTTGTGAAGGATGGTGTTAAAGCTCTGCCAGGAAAAAGCTACTCATTCAGCTAGTTTATGAGGCATGAGCATGATAAAATACATAAAGCATCAGTTGTATGCCTAATATGCATGAAAAGCAGAAAGAACTGTGAAATTGCTCAGCGTGCCCATTGCATTATGATCGAAATTAGTTGAATGCATATTGAAGTAGGAACATTCCTGGAGGACATGAACATGGTATGAACATGTACTGCTGAGATGAATGCTGCTCAAGAGTGCCCCCTGTAGAACAGAGCTCTGCCATGAGAAAAAAAAACTGGCTCCTTTTGCCATCTTGCAAGATGTTCAATGCTTTCCGGTTCATTCCAGGCCTTAAGTAACTACTCTCAGACATGAATCATCTTCTTTCCTCAGAAGGTGATTCATCAGCGATGACTGCAGATTTAGTGTTTGCTGTGTCTCTAGGAACTCTGACAACAGTCACATGTGCTGGAAGCTCTTGTTTCATGAAGTCAGCAGAATCCTGTCTCGTGACTGTACATGCAGGATGTTCCTGCGCTGCTGGGAATGTTGAGAAGCTGCGTCTGTAAGACTGTAGTTTATCAAGCAGCATATAGTTGAAAGTGGTTTAAACACTGTAAGACAACCACTTGACCTTTATAACCTGATGTATTTAGAATGAATGAGGATACTGAATAAACAGAACTGTACAGTAGATTGAGACTTGAGGGTTTTTTTAATGATGAATTGGTTTGATGTGAAGAGTGTTTATATATGACTCATGGTTAAAAGTCAGATGAATTGATGAGATCAGCTGAAAAGGAAAACTATTTCTTTAATGTCATTACATTAAGATCAAGACAAAAACCTTTTCTTTTCTTATGATGCGTAAAAGACCTGTAAAATTAAATGAAAAGTCTGTTTTGATTTAATGTTGACTTAGATGCTATTTAAGATGAGTAACAACTTTATAAATATATTACTATTAGTGTATATATATATATGTGTGTGTGTGTACATTACAGTTCAAAATTTATTTAATTTAATATTTTTAGCATTTACCTTTTTGTAGGATTCATTCAATAGAAAATGATTAAAATTAGCCGTAAAGATTTTTTTTTATTGATTTTCCTTTTTTTTTTTCGTTCTGTTCATTTAGAATATTAGAATATATTATATCATTAGAATGATTTCTGAAAGATCCTGTCACTAAAGACTGGAATGGTGACGCTAAAAATTCAACTTTGCATCACAAGAATAAAACACATTTCACAGTATTTTCATTTAATTTTAAAATTGTAATAATACTACACAATATTACTGATTTTACTGTATTTTTAATCTAATAAATGCAGCCTTGGTGAGCAGAACAGGAAAATCTCACCCACACTTTTCAGTGGTAGTGTAATTTAACTGACAGCGTTTGATTTGATTACAAATTAATGTTAAATGCAACTAATAAAATCCATAAAAAATCTGTATTGTTTGTTTTAATTAAGGGTGTTTATATTTTTACATTTGCCTTCAAGGTTTTGATCCATTGTGTAGTTTCTATTTTGATTTATTTCTAATTTAGTTTTAATACCTCTGTACAGCACTTTGGTTACAAGTTCTGTTGTTTTGAAATGTGCTTTATAAATTAATAAAATTAAAGTTCTGTGCAGGAATGAATCAGTGAGTCATTATAGTGTCAAAATGAACAGATTCACTAATATGATTCTGCCCAGTATTACAGGACACCCTGTTTGATAAATCTGACCGCTAGTTTGCTGATTGTGTTGAATGTTTCAGGCTGGGAATGGAGCATGATGGCCAGGGGAACCGCTGCTCGGACGAGACCAGTATGGGCAGCATCATGGCTCCTCTGGTCCAGGCTGCGTTTCACCGCTATCACTGGTCCCGCTGCAGCAAACAGGAGCTCAACCGATACATCCAGTAAGAAACTGATCCTCAGTATCCACTGAAGAAGATTTGAGAGATGAAGCATGAGTAAGGAGTGAAAACCAGTAACAGAATCTCTCCAGAGAGAAAGAAATGACATCAATGCCATTAAACCTGATGCTGAATGAACAGGATGTAGTCTGCATATGAATTTTAATCCATGCTACATAAACCTTTTAATATAAAGTTGAATATTTACAAAACTAGAACCAAACTAAAACTGAAATGAGGCATTTGTAATAAATAGTATTGTGAATAAATGATTGGAAAAATACAGTAATAAACTGCTCGGCGTGATGACGTTTAACGTCTCCAACAGTGCCTGTAGTCTCATTTACAGTAGCAACTTGTTTTTAAAAAATTAGTGGGGAGCAGCTGGTGTGTTTTAGTCATAGAATGAAATGTGAAAGTATACTGAGCTTGTGTGAACCACCAACCTTATTTTAGGGGATTTAACTAAACTCCCATAAAAAAAATTAAAAAAACATTGCCTTTGGGACAATGGAACTGGAAGGGCTAAAATGCTTGCTTGCGTGTTTTTGCCTACAAAGTAGTAGGCATAGTCACCGCTCTATAGCTATTGATATTTAAATCTCTTAATAGAACATTGGCCATTAATATTTATTCAATTAATATCTTAATTGAACAATAGGTATTTTCATAATGGCTTAATAGATCAATACTATTATTTAAATAGAAAAGAAATCCATGCATGTTTATTTGCTGATCAGTGTTTGTGAGCAATGCACTGATCAGACTGTATTTCTTTCAGCTCATACGACTGTCTTCTGGATGATCCGTTCGAGCTGAAATGGCCTAAACTCACAGAGCTTCCCGGGATAAAGTACTCCATGGATGAGCAGTGCCGCTTTGATTTCGGCGTGGGGTATAAGATGTGCACCGCCGTAAGTCCTCCAGCATCTTACCATCTCTATATTTGCAGCACGAGCTTGTTTAATGTGCGTCTGCAGAGCTAAATCAGGAGGAACCTGTTGCTTTTTTGAGGAAATGTGATTCCATGAATTTGTGGCTCTCTCTTCCTCCAGTTCCGTACGTATGATCCGTGCAAGCAGCTGTGGTGCAGTCATCCTGACAATCAGTACTTCTGTAAGACCAAGAAGGGCCCGCCGGTCGATGGGACGGAGTGTGCTCCAGGAAAGGTGAAACTGCACCACCAAACAATTGCATGAAATTGCTATATCACATTTCTCACACAACCTTCATAAAATGTTTGTATATTCAGTTGACTCAAGAACAAAATGTTGTCAATCTCCCATCAGACTCTTTGGCAGCCAGCTATTTGTACTTGGAACAAAACCAGTCATTATCGAAATCCATAATTACTTTATTACAGACTTTGATCTGTGGCTACTGAACACATTTTAATTTCCAAATTACTTACTGTTGCTTAGAACATAACCGACTTATATTTAATATCTTAATAGATGAATATTTGAACAATAACCACCCATGTTTATTCTCATAATTGAACATTAGCCATCAATATTTAAATCTCTTAATTGAACAATAACGTTGATATTTCAATCTCCTAATAGAACAATATCCATTTATATTTAAATCTCTTAAGTAAACTGCAGCATTTATATTTTTATCTCTAATTGAACAATAGCATTGATACTTCAATATCATACTTGAACAATAGCCATGAATATTTTAAGATTAATTGAACATTATTCAATTAAAGAAGAGCCTTATACTTTAATCTGATAATTGAACGATAGGATTATTATTTTAAGATAAATTGGACAATAGCTGTTGATATTTTTTATTACATAATTGAACAATAGACATTAATATTTTAATCTCTCATATTTCAGCTAATATGGTGATATGTATAGGACACTGTGTTCATGCATAGTACTGGTTGTGGGTTAGTGATCCTGGTAAATGTGTGTGTGTTGCAGTGGTGTTTTAAAGGCCACTGCATCTGGAGGTCTTCCCATGAGCCCTACGGTCACGACGGAGGATGGAGCTCCTGGGGGAAGTTCGGCTCGTGTTCTCGTACCTGCGGAGGAGGCGTTCGGTCCCGCAGCCGTCAGTGCAACAACCCTGTGTGCGTTACAGACCCGTTTACAACAGCTCGTGAGCGAGGGAAATGGCTCTGGTGTTCATGAACTCTCTGTCTCTGCAGGCCTGCGTACGGAGGTCGTGACTGTCCAGGGTCCACCTTTGATTATCAGGTCTGTAATACAGAGGACTGTCCTGGCCCTTACGAGGACTTCAGAGCGCAGCAGTGCGTCCAGCGAAGCAACAAATACCACAATAACATCAAACACACCTGGCTGCCTTATGAACACCCTGATGGTGAGAGAAATGCTGCTAAAGCCATTTTCTTTGCACTTTATATATGTGTAGCAATGCACACTTACATAAACGAGACCAGACAAAGAACATTGAATTGAATGCAACTTATAAAGGGGAGATAATGATGGTAATTAAAGACACACACCTGGACATAATGACACAAAAACTAGGGGACTGAAAAAGACAACAAAAGTCCATAAAAGTCAATAATATATTTAAATTTGCATTCTGTAATTGATTGAAATGAGTTAATATTTTGATATTTAATCAACATTGTATTTTGTATCGGTCTCTGATGTTAATGGTCACATGAGGCGCAGGTAAAATATACAGATATTGTACAATTAAACTATTATTATTATTATAATTATTGAATTATTTTATATTAAAGTTTTATAATAAATATACTTAAATGTATTTGAAATATATTTATCTCATGCTAAGTATACTACAAATGCATTTTTATATTTTTATATACTTAAAATGTCCTGTAGTTGTACTTTTAGTATACTAAACTGGTATACTTAAAGTCTGCAACAACAAGTTTTGTACTTCATGCACTTTAATTGTGCAAAAGTAGTGTTTAAGTACAATTAAAGATATACTAAGAATATCTGATTGTGCTAAAGTGGAACTATTGCAAGTATACTTCAGATGAACTTTAAATATTTTGCATTTAAAGTCCGATATTATTCAAAGATCATACGATCCGCAACAAAACAGACATTAAAACACGTTTTAGATTTAATATAATGAAATGTGCATTGTGCAAATGTATTATGCCAAGTAAAGTTTAATTATAATTTTTTATATAAGTAGGTCTCGAGTTATGTCAGTAAATATGTTATTAGATATGAAATAAATCTAACTTAAATATATAACTTTTTTTTACCAGGGAGATATTACTAGGGGAAACTATTCAATTATTAAATATTATTCAATTATTAAATTGAACAAATGTAAAAAATAAAACGATTATTTCCTTAGACCTTTATTTCAATTGGTTTTATTTTTTTATTTTTTATTTTAATTTTACATTTTTGTGGTTGAATAAATTATCATATTTTCATCAATTCACAAAACACGGTTTAGAAACCTTGTTCTGGAGCATTTTAACTTTATTTTTCTAACCTTAAAAAAACATGTATGTTGCTTGAACCATGGTGGTTTGTGGTGATATTTGAGCAAAATTATATAAAATACATACAGTTTGGGGTCAAATTATTACTTTTAAAAGACATTTAGGATATAATTTTAAAAAGATTCTATTTGAAATAAATGCTGCTCTTTTGAACATTCTATTCATCTGTGAATCCTGAAAAATAAATGTATCACGCTTTGCAGAAAAATATTGAGCAGCACAACTGTATTCTTCATTGATAATAATCAGAAATGACTCTCAAGCAATAAATCAGTATATTATTATGATTTCTGAAGATCATGTGACACTGAAGACTGGAGTAATGATGCTGAAAATACAGCTGAACATCACAGAAATACATTACATTTTGCTGTATATTTACATAGAAAACATAATATTTCACATTTTTACTGTATTTTTTATCAATTAAATGCAGCCTTGATGAGCAGAAGAGACTTAGTGAACTTTTTTACCTTTAAAAGCATTTAAAACATTTAAAACATCCCAAACATTTGAATGCTACTGAAAAATTGTAACAAAACATCTATTGCTCTCTAATGTTATTTTTAGAATATCTGGGTTATTTCTGTCATATATTATTTGTGCCGCCCGGTTAATTTCTGCCTCTGATGCCTGGTGATGAATTCAGTCTTTCTGAAAGAACAGGACTCGCTGTGACCCTAAAACCACTGAATTCACCACAGACACGAGACACTGAGAAGGACGTGGGGAACACAATGTTCCTGGCAGAAAGCGGATGGAGAAAATAAGCAGCCTGTGAGAAATACAGACCGAGAAGCAGAGAAACATGAAGAAAAACGCTGCATACAAATACATCGATATACTGTCAAGGCATTAATTAACGTCACGTCTCACTATTCAACGTGGCTGACTCTCATTGTGCTTCTCTTTAGCATATTGATTTGAGTCACGGCTCACCTTGAGACACATTTCTATTTTGTACATCTCTCATCTGCATTTCATGAGCTGTGAGCTCTTGACAGTAAGTACAGGTGGTCATTTAGCAGACACGTCTATTCGCAGCAGGACTTCATTACCGACAGGATCTATGAAATGACTTCTGGTCTTTTAGTCCATGTCTGCAGCTCATCTGAATGCTGTTATGTAGGCTGAAGACTGCTGGCCTTTATATGACGAGAAGGGCCCTTTCTCTGCTAATGCATCAACACGGCACTGGTTTGGTGATCTTCAAGGGCGAGATGTTGATATCTCGTGTCTGTTTGTGTGTTTCAGAGGCTCATAAGTGTGAGTTAAGCTGCCGCTCTAAAGAGACGGGCGAAGTCGTCTTCATGAACCAGGTGATGCATGATGGGACACGCTGCAGTTACACAGATCTGTTCAGCGTCTGCGCTCGAGGAGAGTGTCTGGTGAGAACCGTGTCATGCACATAAACACAGTACTGATATATCTGATCCATTCGCTAAAACTGGCTCTTTTAAATCAGCGCATCTGTTTAGGACACTAATTATACCTTTTTAAATATATTACTTGCATTTAGTCATTTAGCAGACGCTTTAATGCAAATGAGGACAGTGGAAGCAATCAAAACCAACAAAAGAGCAATGATATGCAAGTGCTATGACAAGTCTTGGTTAGCTTAATGCAGTACACACTTTTTTTTATTTCTAAATTGTATAATGAATAACCAGAAAACAGGTAGAATAGAAAAAGAATAGAGCAAGCTAGTGTTAGAGGCCTTTTTTGCTTTTGTTAAAGGGTTAGTTCACCCCAAAATGAAAATTCTGTCATTAATTACTCACCCTCATGTTGTTCCAAACCCTTAAGACCTTCGATCATCTTCAGAACACAAATGAAGATATTTTTGATGAAATCGGATCCTCCATAGACAGCAATACAACAGAAATGATCCAGAAACATAGTAAAGAATGGTAGAGTTAAATTATATTTTTGTTTTCTTTGCGCAAAAAAAAGTATTCTCTTATCGTCGCAAAGCTGAAGTTGATCCCCTGATGTCACATGGACTGTTTTACCAATATTTTTGCTACATTTCTGGACCGGGATCATTTCAGTTGTGTTGCTGTCTATGGAGGGACTGATGGCTCTCAGAGTAATTAATGACTGAATTTTCATTCTGGGGTGAACTAACCCTTTAATTGCATAGTAAATAAAAAGAAAACAAATAAATAGAATGCTAGTGCTAGTTTTTTTTATGAAAACAAGCAGTAAATGAATAGAGTGCAAGTCTAAAAAGAGCAAGTTTTTTAAAGAATAGAATTACAATAGAGAGTTCTAGAGTTAGAGGGTCAAATAAAGATAGCTGAGAACTCAGCTGCTCAGATTTAGTTATTTACATAACTTACAGCAATATATTATTGATCCAAATAAATAGATATATTATATTATATAAAAAAAATACATAGTCTCATGTGCTCACTAGGACCTCGTTTGTTTGATTAAAAATACAGTAAAATTATAACATATTTTTCACAATTTGAATCAACTGTAATTTATTCCTGTTATTAGAGCTGTATTTTCAGCATCATTACTCCAGTCTTCAGCATCACATGATCCTTCAGAAATCATTCTAATATACTGATTTACTGCTCAACAAACATTTCTGATTATTATCAATGTTAAAAACAGTCGTGCTGCACAATATTGTTGTGAAAACTGTGATACATTTTATTTTTCAGGATTCACAGATGAATAGAAAGTTGAAAAGAACAGCATTTATTTCAAGTAGAAATCTTTTTTAGTAGTATCAATGTCTGTCACTTTTGAGCATTTTAATGGCTTCTTGCTGAATTCTGTCATAAAAAAATCTTACTGAGCCTAAACTTTTGAAAGTTTTACTTACAAAACTTGTTGAATACATGACTGCAAAAAGACGGTGAATGTTGTTTGAACAAGTTTGTTGAAACAGACTTTACAGATAAATGTAGTCGCAGTGATTTAAACTCAAAGTGACCTCAGAGACACATTATTGATTGAGCACGCCTTCTCTTCAGCGAGTCTGATCTGTTTATGTATGAATGAATACTGTCTGTCTCTTCTGATCAGCACGTCGGCTGCGATAAGGAGGTGGGATCGTACAAACAGGAAGATAAATGTGGCGTCTGCGAGGGAGATAATTCTCACTGTCGAACCGTCAAACTCACGCTCACTAAAACCCCCAAGAAGACAGGTACAAACTCACACAGAGGGCGAACGCACTCAGAAAAAAGCTTGACCAAACCACGCTTCATTATTTACTACAGCAGCGTTTACTTCAGTCTTTCTCTGTGGCTTAAAAACACACGCCTCAGGATAAACACAGTTCATATTTGACTTTACTTTCTGTCTTTTTTTTTTGTTTTGAATCTCTGAGCTCGTGTTGAGCTCCTGCTGAGAGTCTGATTTATCAGAGAAAGTGTGAGGTACAAAGAGTTTTATTTTACTACAGTAAAACAAAATCTGTTTGTGCACTTTGTTCACAACCTTATATATAAACTTTATACAAATTTATATTATATATACATATATGTACTTTATAGTGTAGTAGGTATAGCATCGTTAAAACTAAAAAATAAAGTATATGTATTATTTAAAAAATAGTGTATGATTAATCTCATCCAAAATAAGTTGTTTTTTGTTTTTTTTACAAAATATATGTGTTTGTTCTGTGTATATTTATTATGTATATATAAATACACATGCATGAATTTAAGAAAAGTATGTCGTTTATATATTAAATATATTTATAGCTATGTGATATAAATAATATAAATGTAAATATATAATGTAAATACATGTAACTATTTTTAAAATATATACTCTGTGTGTGTGTGTGTGTGTGTGTGTGTGTTTGTGTTTATATGTGCATAAAAAATATACATATCACACTCATATTTTATGTAAACAAAAACTTTTATTTTGGATGTGAATAATCACGATCAATCGTTTGACAGCACTATTTTAAAACCAAATGAAAAAGAAGTGTTACCTAGGCAAAAAAAAAATATAAATAAGTCTATTTTGTATTTTACTCAAATCATTTAAATATTTTTGTCTGTCAAAGTAATGGAAATTTGTTGTAAAATGTGATTTATTTTAGTAAAGATTACTACTTTAGTGCTAAAACAGGCCTCATTTGCTTTATATATAAACAATGATTTTGTGCTAATGGAAGCAGGACCTTTTCTTCATGAGGGTTATTTATTTAAATTGTTTCTTGTCAAACATGTAAAATGCCTCGGGCCAAAAGTAAAGATCAGCTCTGTACCTCTGAATCTCTACAGCATCTTTGTATTTTCTCATCTGGATGAATCTCTCCCTTTAAAATCAGAAATGATTTCTTTTGGTGTGGTAAAATATGTTTTATTATTATGCAAATAACTTCATTAGTGCTAAATATGCCTCATTTGCTTTAATCAAAATACAGTTTATCCTCTTTGCCTGAAATCGAAGTGAAAGGTCAGGCTGTTTATTGTCAAGCGGGATGACTTGAGCTCTCGCTCTATGTGTTAGGTTTGCTGAAGATGTTTGATATTCCAGCCGGCGCTCGGCACATTGTGATCGAGGAGAATGAAACATCGCCTCATGTAATTGGTGAGTACCTGTGCATTTTTCAGGAGGAATCAATGCTTTTCTCCAGCGGCATAAGCCCAGGGCAACCATGCATCCTATTAAGACCAATTACTGCCTTCCCATCATGCTTTGTGTGCCATTTTAGATTCCCCAGCATCTCTCAGCTTGGCTTAAGCAGCTTGTTCTAATGGTTATGTTTGTATTTCTTTCTTTGTTTTGAATCCCTGAGCTCATGTTTAGCTCCTGCTGAAAGCCTGATTTATTATCAGAAAATATTATCATGTTAGTTTTATGACAGTAAAACAACATGCACATGGGTTGACTGCTGTTGCTATTTGTGTAAATTCCAGCATATAGACTTTATAGTATGGTATAAAGCAGTGTTGTTGACTAAAAACCAAAACTATATATATAAAAAAGTACATTTCATTAATGCTCTGTCAGAAGTGGTTTATACATAAATAAATGAAGGGAAATTTTAAATGAAACTAAAATAACAAATTTAGATTAAAAACTAAATAACATTTAGAAATGTTCCCTTTATAACTGAAATAAAATGTTTAAATTTACTCAAATAAAAATACCTTGAAACAAAATATAAATATATAAAAAAGTATTTCAAATAAAACAAATATTACAAAAAAATGACTAAAACTTGAACTAGAAATGAAAACCGAAAATATTAAAATATTAACAAAAACTAATGTAAGATAGAACTTAAGTAATATTGGATTTTCCTTCTTTTTTTTACAGAAATTTTAATTAAACATTTTAAATAAAAGATAAATATGTGATATAATGTAGCATACTATAGTTTTAAATGTTTATTATTCTATAATGCCTACTGTTTTTTAAAACCTGCACAGTATTGGAAAATCACCAAAACTTAAATAAAATAATGTAACCTAAATATTAATATTATCTGAAACATAAAATAAGTCAAATAAATGAATTTCATAATAATAATAGTAATAATACATAAAATGTAAATGTACTATAAAATGTACTATAGGTTGAAACATTTATTATTGAATAATGCCTGTTGTTTTTAAAGATTTTCTCTGGTGATTAACAGAATCCCACAGTTGTTGTTAATAGAGTTTATGTCATATTGGACCAATAATATTCCTCTAAAGATGTTTCTTTCCCTTCTGTCTGTGCTTGTGTTCCTCAGCCGTTAAAAATCAGGTCACTGGCAGTTTCATCTTGAACGCCAAGGGAGAAGAAATCACGTCCAAGACTTTTATTGAGAACGGGCTGGAGTGGGAATATTCAGTGGCAAACGGCAAAGAATCGCTGAAGGCCGTCGGCCCGCTGCATGAAGGCATCGTGGTGCTGGTAAGAGCGGCGTAACGCTGGTGGAGTTTGATCGAGTCGATTCAGCAGGTGTTGAGTTTGAGTTTGTCACTCTGAACAGGTCGTTCCTCAGGCTGAGGAAACCAAGATCAGCTTGAGCTACAAATACATCATTCATGAAGATCTTCTGCCGGTCATCACCAACAATAATGTGCTGCTGGCTGAACTGGACACGTACGAGTGGGCACTAAAGAGCTGGTCGCAGTGCTCCAAACCCTGCGGTGGAGGTGTGCCATTTAACAAAATCGTCAAATAATTACCATTTATTTTCAGGTTTTGTAAGAAGTTTCTTATGCTCACCGAGGCTGCATTTATTGATCAGAAATACTGTAAAAACATGAAGCATCATTACAAGTTACAGCAACTGTTTTATATTTAAACATATTTTAAAATGTAATTTATTACTGATGCAAAGCTGAATTTTTAATTATGAGAAAAATATGCACAATTTTTTATTCTGAAAAACAATTGAAAGGGAAGTCAGCACTTCAAGATCTAAGCATGTAATTGTGAGAAGAATGTCCAAACTTTGACTATGGAATCACAATTGCGATTAAAAAGTCAAACCTTTGATATGTTAGCTCATAATTGCGAGTAATGTATACTCACAATTGTGAAAAAAAGAGTAAGAATTTCAAGACATAAACTCACAATTATGCTAAAAATCTCCTAACATTGTGATGCACACTCACAATTGCGAGAAAAGAGTCAACATAATTTCAAGACATAAACTCACAGTTACAAAATAATTGTCCTAACTTTGCAAACTCACAATTTGCGATTAAAGAAGTACAAAATTCACAATTGCAAGAAGTCCCGAATTTGTGATGTAAACTCCAAATGTCCGAACTTTAAGATGTAACCTCACAATTATGATAAAAATATGTAAACTTGCAATTTGCGAATACAAAAGTCTTCAAGATGTAAACTCACAATTGGGAGAAAAGAGTCAGAATTCCAGGACATAAACTCACATTTGCAAGATAATAGTCTGAACTTTGAGATAAAACTGAGAAAAATGTCCTTAACTTTGTGATGTAAACTTGGTATTGCGAAAAATTACCATTTTTTTTCCATGGCAGAAACAAGCTTCCATAATTCTTACCGTATTTTTTTATCAATAAATACATATGGGTGAGCAAA
>JAUMHE010000009.1:3316758-3334421 GCA_032359235.1 Enteromius mattozi | reverse complement strand
TATCTATCTGTCTGTCTGTCTGTCTGTCTGTCTGTCATTCTATCTATCTATCTATCTATCTATCTATCTATCTATCTGTCTGTCTGTCTGTCTGTCTGTCATTCTATCTATCTATCTATCTATCTATCTATCTATCTATCTATCTATCTGTCTGTCTGTCTGTCTGCCATTCTATTTATCTATCTGTCTATTTATCTATCTATCTATCTGTCTTTCTGTCTCTCTGTCTGTCTGTCTGTCTGTCTGTCTGTCTATCTACCTATCTACCTGTCTGTCTGTCTGTCGTTTGTCAGTTTGTTCTGTTGTCCATTGTTCTGTCTGTGTCTCTGTTCATCCATACGTTGTCCTCTGGTTCCAACTGTCTGTCTGTAATCCCTCTCTCTCTCTCTCTCTCTTTCTCTCTCACTCTGTCTCTCTCTCAGGAGTATCTGGTGTTGTTCCTCTGCTCCAGGATGGCTCAGCCGAGCTCTTGTGCTCAGAGCAGTAACGGTGTGGCTGACGAGTCTCCTAACATGCTGGTCTACAGGAAAGTAAGTGGATCCATCACCTCCTAAAACACCAGCAGACACGAACGGTCCTGCTCACTCAGCATTAGATCGCTCCGATGACTCCATATCGATGTGCGCTGATTTAATTTCTGCAGCTGTCTGTCTTTTCGCTGCTCAGTCAGGACGTGTGTGTTGGTGTTTCATGAGTTCTCACCAGTGTTCAGTGATGATAAAGCTGCTCAATCCACTTCAGTTTAAAGCTGTTTGAGCTCCATGCATCATGCAATGAAATGTAAGAGTTGCTCTTCATTAGTAACAGGCTTCGTCTCAGTGTGCTTTGAAATCCAGGGTTCTGGAGTTTGTAGGTGTTCTTTCAGATGTGCAGATGTTGCATTGATGTCTTACTCAGAGCTGCTCTCATCCTCACAGATGGACGTGACGCTCGTGTTTGAGCTAAGAGACAGCTGCCGTGTTTCATGACAGCATATTACTATACTGCTAGTTAACTGCTAGTTATGTTCCTCTAATTTGTTTGGAAGTGTGACAGTTGTGTATGTATCGGATAACATCAAGTTTTGGTGTCTTTTTGAATTGTTTTTATTGATTAACTCTTGTGCTGTGCTAAATATACTTACCTGATTCAGTATTCCTGAACAAAAAAGTGCTTGTTAATCTCTCATTATGCTCAATCATCAGATCTTGGATTCAGTCTTTTTACAGGTTTTGTATTTCTCTTTGAAGCTCATTGATCGTAGGCCTCATCGATCTGGGCTTATGCACCAGTTTTGGAGTGAATTTTGTAAATAGTTTTGGCAGTATTCACTTAAAACGTGAGGTGGATGAGCTCAGATCAATGAAGCTGCAGTCAGTCAGTGCCATAAAGCAATGCACCAGTGCTAACTGAAGAAAATTAAGTTGATAAAAAGATTGAATTCAAGATTTGGTAATGATATAGTGAAATGAGAGTACTTTGTAGGCCAATGACAGCACAAGTGTGACAATGTGTGAAAAGGATTTTTTGGTTAGTTTTTATACCCTGTGTGAGTGAAGAAAGTAAGATTTAGTACAATTTGATAACATTAATAATAATAATGATAATAATGAACTTTATTTTATGTAACATCTTTATTGTAGCTTCTCAAGGCACACAGTAAAATAGAAGAATACAAAACAAAAATGGGTAAAATAATCAAATAAAAGGTAACCTAAAAAAGATAAACACGAGCTGTAACACTTTACAATAAAATCTCATTACTATTTTAACACAATAAGAGAGATCATACGAAATGTATGTTATTTTATTTAGTGAGTAAGATATTTTACATGAAAGATGTTTGCATTTAGTCCACAAGAAAAAAAAATTAAATTGCTGGAGTTATTAAAATAACCGCATTCAAAAGTTTTGTCATTTTACAGCCATATGTTGATCCAGTCTGTTAACGCAAGCAAGCGCACACACACAAGCTACAGCAAATAGTATAGCATTTTTTCCTATTGTTTTTTCATGGTTCATACCTGATGTATTGCTCGAGAGACAGCAATTTCAAGGTCTGAATCATATGTCCTTTTTTCCGCAGATTATGCTTGGCAAGTTGGTTCTTAATACTGTGTGTGGTTCCTGTATGATCTGCAGCTGTTTTTTGTTTTGTGATGGCTGTTCCTGAGTCCCTTGTTGAGCAATACTCTTCAGAAAAATCCTCCATGTCCTGCAGATTCTTCAGTTTTCCAGCATCTTCTGCATATTAGTACCCTTTCCAGCAGTGGCTGTGGTTTTGAGATCCATCTTTTCACACAAAGGATAATCGAGGGACTCAAACACAACTATTAAAAAGGTTCGAACAATCATTGATGCTCCAGAAGGAAACACAAGACATTGAGAGCTGGGGGTTGAAAACTTTTGAGCAGGATGAAGATTATGGAAAATTATGGAAAATTATGGAAATAAATTGGGTTGTGAATAGCATTTCATATTGACTTGAGCTTCATGTTTACAGTCAAATTATGTAGAGGCATCATCTTACTCACAGTCATTGATGAATTCCCATCTTGTTCATGCCCATCAGTGATTCTGGTTCGGTTTGGACAAGGCCTTTGGCTCCTGGTCTGTGCACACTAACCGTGTGTTCGTTGTGTCTGTCAGAGCTTTAGGTCTGTAACTGGTACAGCAGGCTGATATTTGGGCTCTTGGGATGTGTGCTAATGGCTCATCACTGTGTGTGGGCGAGCGCCTCGTCTGCGTTGCCATGTTTGTAGGTGGTTTTGTAAGGACATTGGTGTGTGTATTTCGGGTTTGCTTTGCCATGCAGATAAGTGAAAATTTGAGCATTAGGCTAGCGCTGGTTCTGAACCCATTTCACCGAAGGTGTGTTGATGCTGTCATTCAGATGTGTCAGAGATGACAGTAATATGGTCCTTATGCACAAACATCACAACAGTGGCCTCAAATGCATTTGCACACTTAAAATTGTCTGAATGCCCTTGCATGAAAAAAATAAATAATATCAAGTTGTTTATTGTAAAGAAAGATGCACAGAAAGACTGATGGGTTTGTTGGGTTTTAGATGCTGAATCAATAGATGTTGAAGATGAAGAAAGTATTGTGTGTGTTTGTGGTAAGTTATTGAGTCATGTTGATAGTTTATGTGATTGTGTGTGAACCTGAGCAGAACTGACTTCGTACATCCATTCAAAGTTACCAAAATTAACTTTAATGGTTCTGAGAAGATTGCGAGATACAAACTTTCAGTTCTGAGAACAAAAGTCAGAATTGCTAAACGCAAAGTCAGAATCGTGACACATAAACTTAGAACTGCGAGGTGTAGAGTCAGAATTGTGAAGCGTTAACATAGAACTGCAAGGTGTAACGTCAAAATTCCAAGACTGTAAAGTTAGAATTGTGAGGCGTAAACATAGAATTGTAAGGTGTAAAGTCATAATTCCAAAAGTGTAAAGTTAGAATTGTGAGGCGTCAACTTAGAATTGTAAGGTGTAAAGTCATAATTCCAAAAGTGTAAAGTTAGAATTGTGAGGCGTAAACATAAAATTGTGATGTGTAAAGTCATAATTCCAAAAGTGTAAAGTTAAAATTGTAAGGCGTCAACTTAGAATTGTAAGGTGTAAAGTCATAATTCCAAAAGTGTAAAGTTAGAATTGTGAGGCGTCAACTTAGAATTGTAAGGTGTAAAGTCATAATTCCAAAAGTGTAAAGTTAGAATTGTGAGGCGTAAACATAGAATTGTGATGTGTAAAGTCATAATTCCAAAACTGTAAACTAAAAACTAAAACCATAAAACAATTTGGTTTCTTGAAATAAAATAAATTTTTATTTATATATATATATATATATAATATATAATTTTTTTTTAAATTATTTTTTTTATGTAAACTTATATAATTTTAGCTAGTTGCCAAAGGCTACATTTTTTATGTACATTTATTTTATCCTCATGTCCTACAAACCAAACTGAAATAAAAAATACAATTATATATAATTAAACAAAAAAAAACTAAAATTAATAAAAATGTCAAAAACACATAAGTAAAATGCTAAAACTTTACCTAAAATTAAAATAGAATATATATAAAAATAAAACTAAAGTTGAAATATTACTAAAAAAAGTAAACGTTGTACTGCATGATGTTGTTGTTGCAGTTTATTATTGTGACCTACCAGCTTACTGTAAAACAAATACGATCATGGCATCTGTTTTTAGCTTTTATTTAACTTATCAAAAGTATTTTTTCATAACTTAAATGAAATTCAACTTGATGTTCATTTTATGTTGAAATGACTTGTGTTGTACAGCAACTAAACTTAAATTTTTAAGTTGCAATAGGTGGAGTTTATTTATAAAATTTTTTGAGAAGCACTAATATAAATGATGATTTTTAAAGAGTTTGAAGGCATAGTGATGAAAGAGTCCGAGCACTGATGACATCATTAGAGTCCATTAGAGACAGATCTCTGTTTCTGTTCTGCTTTTCTCCAAACCGTTTGAGGCTACTGGGCTAAACTCTCCAATCTGACCTGTTTTCTCGTGCAGTTGTTGTTTCTAGAGATGTAGTTCATCTCTGCTCTATATTCAGAGTTCTGCGCTCTCAATCTGTGTTTCAGTAGAGCCTCAGGTTTTGTGTTGAAAATCATTGTGCGGTGGCGTTCACAACCTCTTTAGATTTGCTCTAAACTAAAATTCAAATGATATTAGGCAACTGTTTCGTTAAGAAATGTCATAAATTGGTTTAGATTTTTTTTTTTTAATCAAATATCAAACTGAAAGAGCTTATGTGATTGCTGTATTTGTAATATTTTTGTTAAAAATAATTATTGCGTTTTCTCCATTGACGTTTTATTGTTATGAATATTTTAATTTCCCCTATTCTTATTTTGTTCTGAAAATAGCATTTGGCGCTATTGGATTAAATAAATAGATAAATAAATGAATTATTAAGTAAAATAATGAATAAAATAATTAAAACCTGCCATCATCCACTGTCTTAAAACTTACATGTGTTTTTAGCTAAATGTTAAGCTGCTCTTTTCCATGCATCAGAAGAGCCTGATGGGCGACCTGAGCAGCTTTAATATATTAATATGTATGTGCTGCATTGGGATTTGAGCCAAAACCTCAGAAGCACTAGACTTAAATACGACAGACTAAAGTGTTTAATAAGATGTTTTGCCCGAGGACCTGCCTGTCGCCGGATCTGTTCCTGAAGGCTGTGACAGAGCGACGGCTTTCCTCTGGGATACACTTAGTTGCCATTTAATAAACACATTACCCCGAGTGACTTACAGAAGCTATTTACAGCCGCTTGGAAGCTCTGCGATCATTTCTGCAGACCTTATTCTACAACAGCTCACTTCTGACTCTACAGAGCTTTCTGATGATTTGAGATGAACTCTGTGTTTAAGTCAAGAATCCTGCAGGTTTATCGTTCAGGTCTGGTGTTGTGAGAGGATTGTCACTACGGTTAATCATTTAATAGTTGATGGGAGCTTCATTTACAAATTCATAATGTCCAAAGTACTTACGTCCGGTTAGTTGAATATAGGACAGTATGTTTCAATGAATCAACATTTCACACCATAGTCCTAAAATGAAAAAAAAAATAAAAAATTTGCCTAAAGAATTCTATGTATAGTTAATAACAGTGCATCTAGATGCTTTACTTTTGTTTTTGTTTGTATATCTCATTGTAATTTTACACTGGAAGTCTCTTCTGCTTACCAAGGCTGCATTTATTTGATCAAAAATAAAGGAAAAATAGTAAAATATATTTACAACCTAAAATAACTGTTTTCTATGTGAATCTATTGTAAGATGTAATATATTTCTGTGATCAAAGCTGAGTTTTTAGTATCATTACTCCAGTTTGATCAAATAAATGCGGCCTTGGTGAACACAAGAGACTAAAAAACATTTAAAAAAAATTATTAAATTATTCAACATTTTTTATTATAGTTACTTGAAAGTAAAACAATAAAACATCCACATAGCAAAATGACTAAAACTTGAACTAAAATAAAACTGAGATATAAAGATGCTAAGTTATTCAAAATATGAATGAAAACTACAATAATATCTCAGTGATGTTATCACTACCAGTCAAAAGCATTAATATCAGTGATACTAATCAAACTGATTTTGACCGGGAGTAAATAATGATTTAATTTATTTTTTTTTGTCAAATCTGAATAAATTACAGGTAGATTTCCTTTCCTCTTTGAAATACATTCATTTTTGAATTACATTTAATGAGTGATTTATCTTGAGAGTTTTTTCCGTAGAATGTGTTGCGCATGTATGTTTATGTCAGGTCTTCCTGTGTTTTCTTTTGTTGACAGTGTGTGTCATGAGTGCCCTCAAGCACCACTAGATGGCACTCGCATCATTTCACCTCCCCTGGACTCAGATTCTGTTATGGACTCAACATCCCATCATGCACTGCACACCCACACCTGTTCACACTCAGTAATTATCACCCACAGCTGTTGTTCGTCACCACACCCTCACACTCATTACCACTAGCATAAAAGCCAGGTTCTTAAACACTCCTGTGCGAAGTCTTGGTTTGCACTGGCGATCATTTCTTAGCGTTTTTCCCTTGTTTCTTTTCCCTGTGTTCTCGACTTTGGACCGTGTATATTGGATTGTGATTGTTTTCTGCCGGCCCCGACCTTTGCGTGTGTACCCCGACCATGATTCTGGATTGCCTCCTGCCTGTTTTACTACTCTGCCTGTGTTCTCAATAAAAACCCTGCACATGGATCCGAACACTTCCACCGCATTCCTGACAGTGTGATGTCCTTGTCTTAATCGTGTCTTTGAAATCGTCTCAGCAGAGAGATTCTCACAGTGCTTCAGAGCTTTGACCTTCACAATGACCAGATCTGTGTTCACTTCTTATAATGCTGTAGTTATGGCCAAGAATAAAATCTCAAGTTTTTAAATTTTGATTTAACACTACTATACTCTACCATACTATACTATAATCTGTGACAAATTATACTACTATACTAAACAGTGCTGTACTGTATTGTGCTATACTGTCCTGTACTATACGATACTGAACTATACTGTACTATACTGCACTATACTACGCAAAACTAAATATACACATACTATGCACCAACGTTATATACAGAATTGTATTATAATATTGTAGAACGGTACAATACTATACTATGGCACAACTGTGCTATACCTTTCTATACTCTGGCAAATTATACCATGCTTTACTATACTGTTCTCCTCTGTACTACGCAAAAGTAAATATGCACATACTATGCAACAAAGGTATATGCAGAATGGTATTATAATATTTTAGAACGCTACTGTACTATTCTATACTATGGCACAGCTGTGCTATACTATACTACACTATGCTATGCTTTGCTTTTCTATACTACACTACACAATACTATACTATACTGTACTATACTAAACTATACTATATACTACAGTCATCTTAAAAATGTAACTGCGACACACGTTTATTAGCCAAAGAAAGTTCACCATGCTGTAAACATAAAACAAATGACTTTTAGATATCTTTGCTGAAAAGATGCATGATATAGAGGGCAAATATTGTATAAACTTGTTTTAACCCTTTGTGCAAAAATTGTCGAAGAGGTCCTTAGACAACAAAAATGTTTAATATATTAATATATAATATTTTTCCACTTTCATGGTCATAAATCATTTTGCCAACCTGATCAACCTGATCATAACTGCAAAAAATCCATTCATGTTAAGAATGCCAGTTTGTTTATGTAATGACAAAACTGTGATTCAATATTAATAAAATAATGGCATAACGTTACATTCAAATGAATTAATAAAATCTGGAAATAAATCTCCCAGCTCTAGTTCAGAGTCGCTGTGAGAAAGTCCCTGTGTTGTCCCCTCTGCCGTGCAGCGCTGGAAAATGCTGATTGATTTTCAGATTGAATTTATTATAATTAAATAGATAGCAGGCGACCCAGACCTCTTCTTAGATTAGTGTCAGGTGTTAATGGATTGGAAAAACGGCCCATAGATCAGTTTAGAGCGTTAATCTGGACTGCATGAGTTTAAATGCATCTTCTGATTCATATCAGAGATTCCATCACATCTATGAACAATATTCAGAGTTCAGTGCACTTAAATAAAGCAGATACCTGTTAGATAATTGAATATTATAAAAAAGTATCTGTAAGATGACTACAAGTATGTCATATCTGTTGTATTTTACTAAAGTGAACGTCTGCAAGAGTAGAATCAGATTTGATCTTACATCTTATTTATGCCCAAAGTAAAAAGACTCTCCACCTCTATATCCTCTTTCTGACATCAGGTGTTTCTGTCAGTCCTTGTTTTTCAGTGTTTTCTCCCGATCGAGGGATTAGAGGGATCTGTAGGCGATCGCTCTGGGATTTCATCTGTGGCCGTTTTGCAGGACTGGGAATCGCAAACGATTTGTGCGAGTAACATTTCTCCGATCGCTTTGAAAAGCAGTTAATCAATACCCTCCGTGGGAGGAATAATACATCAAACGAGGGATATTTTTATTGCCGCTCCAGCACAAAGACAGCCATGCATATTCAATCAGAGGAGCGCAAGCAGCCGATTATACGCCGTATTACAGACTAATATTCTTTGATGAAGCAGGTACATGTTGTCTTTGTGCCGATGAAAGAGTGATCGCTGGCCAGAGAGAAACAGCTCCAAACTCTATGAGTTTAGTTTTTGATTTTGAATACCTTCTGACAAATAACTGTATATAATATTACATAATAAAATATACAATAAATATAACACGGCTTAGGCTCCCTGCATGTTAACAGTGCCATTTTACTTTTATTAAGATACTTCTAACTGATTTTAAATCAGTTTTTCTTTTTGTATTTTCCTTTTAATTTTGTTGTGTTTTTGTCAAACATTTATATATATTAAAAAAAAAATGCTGTATACATAATTCATGCTGAAGTCCCATTGTTATATATTGATCCAGATTAATTCATTTTGTAGGCATCGTTATGGTTAGGGTCCAAGAAAGCCTATTAATTGTCTGTGAATTCTCAACTGTTTTGAAATCATTGATTAACCTCATTGAATGTGAGTATTACAAATACACACTGAAATAACACGTACCGTCACTATTACAATCGGTCATGTAGTGTCAGTTGAGGCTATAGGAACACACACACACACACACACAACACATGATTACTGTGGTGGGGCTGTGGGTGCCGTCTTGTGTTCTGACATTTGCATTTCTCTTCATTCTCAGTGGATTACCCAGCATGCATCATGCTGTGCCGTCAGGAAAACAGAGAAAGAGAGAAAAAATGTGAAAAGTGTCAGAAGTCCTGAGTCACTCTGAGAGCCAAAGCATCAGATGGACCCTCAATGTGGATCTGCAGGATTAGAGTCAGTGATCGAACGCTTGGTTTGCAGTTAAAGAATAGATGAAGTTTTTTGTTTATGAAGTTTGGTTTATTTGCTGTTTCCGGGTTCAGGGATGGTAGCTGTGTTCACATGCAGCCTAATAATTCATCAATAAGAATCTATAACCACAACATCCGTCAAAAAAAGGAGAAGACTATTTATAAAACAGATTGTATTCAGTTTAATATTACTGCATCCAGGTGCTGCGTTCTTTATACAGCTGCACTATAGTACACTATACTGTAATGCACAGTTACGCTATAATACTCTACTGTTACGCACAGTTAGGCTATGGTACACTATAATGTTACGCTATAGTATACTATACTGCTACACAGAGTTAGACTATAGTACACTATATCATTACATACAGTTATACTATAATACACTACTCACTCACTCTATACACTAGTACATTATACAGATAGACTATACAGTTACACTATAATATCCTAATGGTACACTATTCAGTGAACAAACCAGTTACGCTCCACAGTTACACTATAATACACTTTATAATTGCATTATTGAGTTGCATTATAATGCAATATACAGTTAAACTGTTATATTATACTATACTGTACGGTTAGTATGCTTGCATACAGTTGCACTACAGAATACTATACAGTTACAGTTGCACTATAGTGTTAGTACACAATAATACACTACTATTACACTAAAGTGCACTAGTTGCACTATAGTGAACTATACTATTGTTTTATTCTACAGTTGCATTATACAGTAATACTCTAGTACACTAATAAACTTTATTACTAGTCTGCTGTGTCACAGTGAGTTTTGTAAACCACTGCATCTGACTCTTCGCTCTGTATTTCTGTTTCAAGGATTTATCATTATTGAATCTGACTGGTCATGAGAATATTAAGTTTATGAAATTCAGAATTACAGGATGCTGCTTATACAGTAGTTCTGTCTCATTGTTAAGTTGAGGAGAATGATTTCCTGACATGTGTTAAATAGGCAAACACTTAAAGCCTTTATATAGTGTATAATGCATAATACGTAGTTTTAATGCATTGATTGTCCTTGTAATGCATCTCATAATGCATTGTACAGTGCAGAGTTATACATTATAATGTTGTTTATTTACTGTTACACCTTTAGAAAGTACAATGCATTAAAGTGTCACAAGAACCTGATTGCAATTATTTATGAAAAGAGATAATGTGCTAAAATGTACACATTATGAATGCTTTATAATGCATTATAAATAAAGGCTTTATGTTTAAGAGGCTGTTCTGTCCTGTGCCAGTAGTCAAATATCTATTTACAGTAATATTAGTGCATTAATGACACACACTGTATTTGATCAGTTCATGCATTCTCTGGGAATCGAACCCATGAGCTTGGTGTTGCAAGCGCCGTGATCTGCTGATTGACTGCAGGTCATTGTTTAAGGCTGTTGTTGTAAGTGATGCACCTTTCTAACACCTGAGTCTGACAGGTCTCATTTATTACTTCTTGTTTAAGAGTTCAGTGTGACTCAGGATTGATTGGAGTGTGTGGATGATGGACAGTGTGTGTGTGTAATGTTGGCAGTGTTTAATGTGAGCTGTAAAGTGTGTGTGTTTGAGCCTGAAGGCACGTGCTGCACCTAACGTAAAAATAGACATGCATCCTGTTGCCCTTGACAACCGCTGACAGCTGCCTCATCCAATCAGAAGGCAGCACTGCTGTCCTGTGTTTTACTGCCAGTGATGGAGAAGAAGCTAGCTATAATGTGAACGTACAGCGCCTATGGATAAGAAATTATTTTGCATGATGAAATTAAGCCTGTTTTTATGACCATTGAGATTTGTGCTAGTGTGACATTATTTCCATTCCAATAAGTACATTTCAAATATTTGAATGAAGTGAGGCCAGATTTAGTTTTAGGATTTTAAAAAACAACAAAAAAACTGTATTGATCTTTGTTGTTTTACACCATTGTCTAATTATTTCTTTACTTTTTTTTTTTATTTATTTTTTTCTATTTTTCATGGTAGCTGACATGGTGTTAATTATAATCAATCGATCGATTGATCAAACTGTGTTAAATACCCAGTAAAGTATTTAATTTTTTTTTTTCTTTTACAATTTGTTCAGTTAATATTTTTTTAAAATGGAACGATTAAAAATGGAATAAGTGAAAAATGGGGTTTTTTGTTTTTTTTTGTAAATGAACCCTTTCGTTACGTCCGTCCCACTCAGACTGTCAGTGGAAAGATCACTCTGCTCCTGGAGCAAAATCATGGGCTCTTGATCAAGTGTCCTAATAAGTGGATCTAATAAATGAGCATCATCCAAAAATCTCTCTCATTCACAGTGGAAATGAGCTGTTATTTTTATTTCAGAGTTCTGGCCTTATTATTTTGTTAAAAATAGGCCAAACAGAGACGGTCTGGAGAGACTCTTCCAGCACACTTAATAAAGCAGAAGATCAGAACAACAGCAGATCAGGATATAACCAGATATATAGCAGCATTTGTGTTCAGATCTGTGTGTGAATGGCTCCTGTCACACTGAATCTCTTCTGGCTAATGAATGATATTATGATAAAAGCAGGTTGTGAATGGTAATTACACCTGAGGTCTCACTGTTCTGGTCTCTCTATAATATCCACATCTGCAGCTTACTCAGCATCAGAACAGTTACTGCTGTAACCATTACAAGTGTGTGTGTGTGTGTGTGAGAGAGAGAGAGAGATATATAATAATATATGAGTGTGTACTGTATATTTTTATTATATATAAAAACACACATGCATGTATATATGTAGAAAATATTTACATGTATTTACATGTATATATTAATATAAATTACATAAGATATAAATATAAGATTTTTCTTAAATATATACATAAATTTGTGTCTTTATACTTTATATATATATATATATATATATATATATATATACTTACATATTACATATGTCTATGTCTGTGTAATATATATAAAATAATAAATATTAAAGTTTGTGGCATCCTGCCTCACTAATCCAGACAAGGTCACCTACATTCTGCTGTATACTGAAGTACTCTGCAGAGGACCTGAGAGAGAACAGCATGAGCCCGGCAGGTGACTGCAGAGAGAGATGTAAAGTGTCAGAGATCATTATAACTGCTGGATTGTCCTTCATAGTTTTGCATTTTGAGGCTAATTTTTTATTTGATTATCTAATTGGATAATTTATCTAAAAATTCATTTACTGAAAAATTACTGAATACTTTAAGACATTGAATATAGTGCACATCATATTAACTAATGTTATTATACTTTTTGTTTTCTTCTTATTTTAGGTAATTGTAAAAAGTGTTTATTTGTTGCTTTTACTGGTATTCCTATCTTTGTGGGGACAACTGGTCCCTATAAGGTGATAAATACCAGGTGCGCACGCACACACACACACACACACACTCTGTCTCTGCAGTAAAGGTGTTCCTCTGCTCTGATGATTCAGTCCTGATATTTTATTTCAGTGATATCTGTCCTGGTTTCCTCCACACGAGTGGAAGTCTGCAGTGTTACACAACACTTCTGATGAATCCTCGCACACACCTGCCTCCTCGTGACACTTCGTGCTCTTCATTTATGATGCCTTTTTGGTTGAAAACTGGCAATTTTGCAAATGCATAAACAGCAGCTGAACACTGGGATAAATACTGTATTACTATATTAGAGATATTAATAGAACGCAAACAAACATTAGAGGAAGGGGTTTCTCTCTTGTAAAAGCTAATAAGTCTGTTTTATTTTTTGTTTTGTGTGTGTTTTCTCTGCTGTCTGTAATGCGTCAGTAACAGATCTTGTCGTCTGACGCTGGTTTAACAGGACGTCCTGTTGCTTGTGATTTCTTTGCCCATCAGTCTCTTTCTTAATTAAACCGCTATGATTAGAGTGAATTAGCACAAGCTGCCTCCGGGGAGACACACAGAAAGGCCACTTTCACATGGGAAATCATGCTTTTCATCAGCTTGGATAATAGAAAGACGTCAGCGAGTGTGAAGGTTAATAAAGAGAGGCATTTATGCACAAACGACAGAAAAAAGACACAGATTGCCTCTAAAATAAAAATAGATTTTTAATTGAGTTATTCGTTTAGTAATTAAATAAAAATGTGATTATGTGCTGAGACGATGTTTCTGTTTAAAAAAGATCTTGAGGAATGTGTCCGCATCGATGGAAGTGAATGGGTGCCGTCAGAATGAGACCTAATAAAAACATCAGAATAATCCACAGCACTCCAGTCCATCAGTTAACATCTGGAGAAGACTAAAGATCAAACTAATCCAGCATTAAAATGATATCTCCTCCTCCAGTGAAGAAGTGTTCTGGTCTGAATCAGAGGATTTGTGTTCTTCGTGTTTGAGTTAGTTGTAGTTCTTTGAGTTGATGTGGAAGAGTGTGTGATGGACGTGGACAATGATGACCCCTGATCTTAAAGGGTGTGTGTGTGTGTGTTAGTATATTGACACTGTTGCTATAGCTGCGATTGCGTCACTCTCAGGTCCATCTGTGGGATTAACCAGGGTCTAGGCATCTGCGCTCTGATTGGTCGAGACACTTTCAGAGCGACAGAGGAAGATCACACACATCTGTGACATTTACTGTAAATGTAGTAAATGCCATCGTGAGAGTCGCTGTACTGTCAACATCCTCCCATTATTCTGAATCCCTCACCAGTGACCTTATTTTAAAGAAAAACATGTTTGTCTGTATATTCTTTTATGAGAGCTTTCATTTTCATCTGATTTTACATTCCTGATGCAAAACGTACTGTATGATTTTTTTTCTCATTGAAAAA
The DNA here is from genome assembly GCA_032359235.1 of Enteromius mattozi. NCBI lineage: Eukaryota > Metazoa > Chordata > Actinopteri > Cypriniformes > Cyprinidae > Enteromius > Enteromius mattozi. The sequence continues at coordinate 3,320,199 of JAUMHE010000009.1, read as the reverse complement.
AAAAAAAAAAAAAAATTAATTCGCATATTAGTAATTCCATTCACATCACTTAAATTTACATTTAAGGATCCAGCAGACATGTTTACACAAAGCAACACCACATTAATTTAATCATTTTTAAAATTATTATTTTATTTTAGTAATTTCCAGGGAATGCATGAACTCAATAAATAAAGCAATAAAGCAATAAAAATCATTTGTTATTCCATTTAAGCAAATAAATGAATAAAAATGTAATTAAAACATTTATTTAATTATTATTACTATTATTATTATCAGTTTTTGCATGGCAGGGGAATTAAGCACATTTATTTATTTTTTATGTTTAGTTTTTTACTGTTAAAATCCCAAATGTGTTGGCAGTGTCTGGATTATTTATTCCAGCTCAGTAGTTGACTAAGATCCTCTTAGTCCATCATCAGACTGTAAACCTCTCAGCGTTCATCGGTATGGTGAAGTTTGGAACTGTTTTAGTCAGTTCCTGATGTGGTTTATCCTGAGTGAAGCTGGGTCCTGTGCTTGTGTTTGGGTCTGGTCTGAGGATTTAGCGTTTGGGTCTGGTCTGAGGTGTTACTGTTTGGGTCTGGTCTGAAGTGCTGATGAGAGACTCGGTCTCAGGTTTGAGAGCGGGTCAGTGAGTCAGTAAACCGGTGTTCTTCTCTCAGAATGGCAGCCGTGAGGTCACTCATCTCTCTACACCTGTCACATTACACAAGTTTAGCCTCCATTCTAGTTTATTTATATAGTGCTTTTCACAATCCTACTGTAAATATATCGATTAGCAATATGCATGAGAACTTCATTTGAACAACTTTAAAGGTGATTTTCTCAATATTTAGATCTTTTGCTCCCTCAGATTCCAGATTTTCTAATAGTTGTATCTCAGACAGATATTGTCCTCTCCTAACAAATATTATTTATTCAGCTTTCAGATGATTATACCTCTCAATCTCATAAAAATGTACACTTATAGCTTTTGTGGTCCAGGTAAGATCATGTAGTTAATGTCATGTAATCAGACAGATCATATGTTGTGATCAAACTCATATCAAAGGTAGTTCTGTGTGTTGTTGGCATCATCTCTTCTCTGTTGTTTGGTCATCGCTTGGTTGTGTTTGTGAGTGTGTGTGAGAGTGTCGGTCAGCCAAACAAATCACAAGGCTCGATCCGGCGGAGCACCAGCCAATCAGAGCCTCACACCTGCTCCCGGCTTAACTCCACCCCCCGCTGGAGCCTCTCAGCATCCCAAATGTCATTTTGTTTTGGAAGATTAAGAGGGATTTTCAGCCGGAGTGTCAGAGTTTAAACAAGCGGAAGCAAATCCATAGAAAGCCCCGTCATCACACACACACACACACAGAGCTCCTTCATCAAACATGAGCTGAGTGATTTACACACCTGGATGAATCCTGCGAAACATCTGGGGCCACTTTCACCTACAAATAAAAATTTTTGGGGGGGTTGGGTTAAAGTTTGTAATGAGAATAATTCATAAATCTGCATTTTAAAGTTAATTTTAAGTTTTCCTTGTGGGTTTATGCCAAAAAAAGTTCTGTGGTTTAACATATAAATGCAAAGGGGAAAAAAACATAAATATTAGTAGTGCAGCTATACAGTTGTTATAAGAAATTATATTAGTAGTAATAATAATAATGATGATGACAATGATGTTCGTGATAGTAGTAGCAGTAATAATTATTATTAATCTGAAGTACTTTACAGTTATAGTGACATTTCTTTATTAATTTGCATAGGTTTTGGGGTGAATCTGAGCTGGACATGTTAGGTTTGTGTGTGGTTATGGATATGAATGGATCATTACTGTTTGCTGCTGTACGGAGGGTTTAGAGGGAGTTTGTGCTGTCAGGAGTGAGAAGTAAATGTGAGTACAACAGTGTGTTTAATCACACAGAATCACACAGAAATTAAACATAATTACAGAGAATGGAGGCTAATTATGCAGCATGTAATTACTGTGATTGTTCCAGACATCAGGCTGATCTCTCTCTCTCTCTGCAGATGGAGGATATCATCGCTCGAATGCAGGACGAGAAGAGCGGGATTCCCATCCGGACCGTCAAGAGCTTCCTCTCTAAGATCCCCAGCGTCTTCTCAGGTCACCTGCACTTTTAGGCTTTTCTCAGAATATTTGTTTATTTATTTATTTATGTCATCATTTATGTATAACTCAGACATTTATGTGTTTTTTAAGACACATTTATTTATTGGTTTATTTATTCATTCATTAATTAGTTTTGTGTGTGTGTGTGTATATAAATATATATTTCTTGCCATATATATAGTGTTTTTGTTTGTTTATTATTTATTTGTTAAACTATGACCCATACTTATTTATTTATTTATTTATAATATGACCTAGGCATTTACTCTTTTTTTCAGACATTTTATTTATTTTTATTAATTAATATTTTATTGTATATTTAGTGTATATTTTCATATTCGTGTGATCCGCTTTTAGTTTCTAGAATCTTGAGCTATATTATGTAAATCAATAAATGAATATTGTGAGCATACAGTATATGTAAATATAATTCAGTGAATACTTTACAAGTGCAAGTTTTTCTTTTTTCTTTTATGTGTTTGGTTTGTTGGACACAAACTCCCCTAACAGTCAAGGTAATATTATAGAGCGTATGTATTATGAAGTGTTTCTGTGACTCATGAGAAGCTCCTCAGGTTGAATCTTTGACGCTTTGTGAATAAACGAGGCTCTCTGAGGCTTCCTGACAATCACATAAAGCTTCTTCTAAGTGCATAAGACGGCGTTAGCAGAGGCGTGCTGAGAGCCTCCTGAGTAACACATGCTAGCGCTAATCAGGAAACCATCAGACAGTCAAACATCCCAAAATATCCCCAGGACAAACAGAGCATAGCCTTCAAACAGCAGCGGTGTGGCTTTGAAGAGAGGTCAGCGCTGGACGCGGTCAGCATGAGATCTCCAAACATCTGCTGCCTTCAGAGAGCACTGACCAGATGATCAATCATTCTTCAAACCCTCGTCCAGATTATTTCCTCAAAACACTCTGATGTTAGGACATTAGCTGGGATGTTGCTAGGCTGTTCTGGGTGGTTGCTAGGATGTTGCTAGGGTGTTCTGGTTGTTAGGACATTACTAGGGTGTTCTGGTTGCTAGGGTGTTCTGGTTGTTAGGACATTACTAGGGTGTTCTGGTTGCTAGGGTGTTCTGGGTTATTGCTAAGATGATGCTAGCTAGTTCTAATTGGTTGTTAGGATGTTGCTAGGGTGTTCTGTGTGGTTGCTAGGATGTTGCTAGGCTGTTCTGGGTGGTTGCTAGGGTGTTGCTAGGAAGTTCTGGATGTTTCTAGGGTGTTCTGGATGTTAGGGTGTTGCTAGGCTGTTCTGTCTGGTTGCTAGGATGTTGCTAGAGTGTTCTAGTTGTTAGGACATTACTAGGGTGTT
>JAUMHE010000009.1:3299344-3316658 GCA_032359235.1 Enteromius mattozi | reverse complement strand
AGAGAGAGTGTGTGTGTGTGTAAGAGAGAGAGAGAGTGTGTGTGTGTGTGTAAGAGAGAGAGAGTGTGTGTGTGTGTGTAAGAGAGAGAGAGTGTGTGTGTGTGTGTGTGTGTGTAAGAGAGAGAGAGTGTGTGTGTGTGTGTGTGTGAGAGAGAGAGAGAGTGTGTGTGTGTAAGAGAGAGAGAGAGTGTGTGTGTAAGAGAGAGAGAGAGTGTGTGTGTGTGTGTGTGTGTGTGTGTGCGGCCTGTATCTGTGTTTTATCCTCCTCTGATGTTCTTGAGCGCTGGCGTCCTGAAACACAAGAAAGTGTGGGACTAGATCAGAGCAATCGATCAACATGATGTTCATCAGAGTCCTCACTGACACAGTCCAGCTCTAATTAGACCTGCGCATTGATTATAATCTCCATCTAATTAAATATATCATATGATAATTCATTAATCAAATGAAAAGCTCCCATATGAAATATGTCTTTTCTGTGCTGACTGCAGAAGTCTTGTTTGAATTTGATTAAAATGCATTATAATTTAATGATTATTTTTAACAATACATTAAATTGAATACAATTTATTTCATATTTGTAAATACAGTACGTTGTTGAAATAAATCAGATCATTAAAACAATTACATCAATTACACTTACTGATCAATTTAAATCACTGTTCAAGTCGTTGATGATTATAGTTGTTTTTTTTAATTTAAAAATATACATTTGTAAATATTTCCATGACTTTTTAAGATTTTATTAATTTCCATAACTCTTTCAAAATAATTTCAAAATTGCATTTTTTAGTATTTTGTAGTATTTATAGTATAGGATACTCACAAACAGCCATTTACCCAGTAACTTCATATTCATTATGAAAATTTCCATGACTTTTTAAGATTTTATTAATTTCCATAACTAACTTTCACAACTTTAAAATTACATTTTTAAATATATTTTTTTCTTGTACTCACAAATAGCAGTCTCCCAGCATTTTTCTTACCCAATTAAGTATTTAAGAGCTTAACATAACTTTATATTCATAAAAAGTCTCTTAAGATTTTATTAATTTCTATAATTTCTATAGATTAAACTTTTACAGTTCCCTCATATATCCATATTTTCCATGACTGAGAATCCTGATACATAAATAAAAATGACTTAAGTAAAAGCATTAAAAAAGAAAATACAAGATTAGTTTACATTTTTTTGTTGTTTTTGCTTATTTTAATGCTGATTTTGTCTTGATTTCATCATTGAAGTCACCCTGTTGCCTGTTTGGAAGTGTGCTGATGCCCTCTAGTGGCCCCGGGCCCCTGGACGAGGACCACTGCATGTTTATGTGTCTGAATGTGTGTGTCTGTGAATACTGTGAAGCTCACTTCAATCTCATATCAGAGCTGTCTGTTTCTGTTCAGTGAAGCATCTTCTCTCTCTCTCTCTCTCTCTCTCTCTGCAGCGGTGTACCTCTGTAAACGAACCATGCAGAATAAAGCTCGTCTGGAGTTGGCTGATTATGAAGCTGTGAGTATCTCTTTTCTCTGTTTGATCTGGATTAATGAAGATCTCGCTCTCAAGAACATCTCATTCTGTCAATAAACAGGATTTATCTAACCGAAGTGTGTTTGATGAAGTCAGATGTAAGGATTGTATTTGTGACTGTGTTTGTGTGTTTTCTGCAGGAGAGTTTGGCGAGATTACAGAGAGCTTTTGCACGGAAATGGGAGTTTATATTTATGCAAGCAGAAGCACAAGCAAAGTGAGTGATCAGATCAGTGTGTGTGTGTCTGTCTGTAAGTGTGTGTGTTTGTGAGCTCACATCAGATTCTCTCTCTCTTCAGAGTGGACAAGAAACGGGACAAGATTGAGCGGAAGATCTTGGACAGTCAGGAGCGGGCCTTCTGGGACGTTCACAGACCTGTGGTGAGTTTGAGTCCCATCACAGGCCGTAAACAAAAAATAATCACAAATAAGACTTACGATATACAGCAGGAATTCTGCCTATGCCACAAAAATAAATGTAAAAAAAAAATTTCTTTCTATAATACAGTTTTGCGTAATTAAGCATTATTGTTTACAGTATTGTTAATATTCAATTTATTTAGTCTGAAAGCATTAAATGGGATATTGAAACACACACACACACACACCCATGTTGTGTTTCCATGTTTTATGGGGTCTCTCCATAGGTGTAATGGTGTTTATACTGTACAGACTGTATGTGGTATTGCCCTACACTGACCCTACACCTAAACCTACCCCTTACAGGAAACTACACACATTTTTAGATGTTCAGAAAACTTAACTCTGTGTGATTTATAAGCTTGTTTCCTCATGGGGACCTAAGAAATGTCCCCACAAGGTCAACATTTACTGGTATTCTTATCTTTGTTGGGACAATTGGTCCCTATAACATGATAAATACCAGGTGCACACACACACACTCACACACACACACACACATGGAGGTTTAGTACCTCTTTTTCTCATTATCTCATTAGTATACACTAGGGATTGTGTTGTTAACAGACACACACACACACACTCCACAGAGACGCTGATTCTGTTTCTGTATAATGACTCTGATTAATGAAAGGATGTAGTTATCTACAGACGTCTGAACTGAGTGTGAGCGACACACCTGTCATGACAAACACAAAACCTTCATAAGCAAAGAATCCCTAAATTGCTTGGAACTGTAAAAGTATTACAGTGTTATAGTGTGTGTGTGTGTGTGTGTGGCAGCCTGGCTGTGTGAACACGACTGAAGCCGACATAAAGAAATCCTCCCGGATGAAGCAGCCACACAAAACACGCAAGGTAAACACACACTCACTCACACACACACACACTGTATATATAAGTGGCATGCTCCTGTCAGAAACAAAGCTCGGGGCCGTTCACACACGTGTAAAAACACGAGATGCTATGTTCAGGAATGGTTTTTAAGAAGTGCAGAACACCTCCTCCAGCATGATTCTGGCTAATAAAACAAAAGTAATTACCAAAACTGTACCTGCTCTTGTCTTACGATGAATGTTTGATAAATATTTTTGATCCACTTCAAATGTTGACTGCTGTCTGTATATATGTATATATATATTTATAGAAGGTGCACAGTGCCATTCACACAAACACTGAACATGGTGACACACATGAAATTGAAATATGCAATAAACGAAAAAGAAAAAACATCAAATTTAAATTGCTACGCAGGGAAATGTAAGTTTTTTCACTGTAAATTATACATTCTTTTTTATTTCCAAAAATGGTATTTTACCGTAAAATTACATTAAATATCTATTAGAATTTTTTACTGAAAATAGCATTGCGCTCGCGTATCATCACTCTTTTACTTCTGTTGTCATCTTTTATAAATCGCTTTGGATAAAAGCACCTGCTAAATGTAATGTAAATGGAAATATAATAGGAGAGCTTACCGTTAACCATTTAACAGGTTTGTACTGTAGCATTTTCAGTGTTTGACTGTTCAAATCAATGGAAAGTAACACATTGGGATGGACAAACGTGTTCTGTGTGAACGGCTCCTGATAATATAATCTATATAAAGTGACGGGACACAGTTACATCATGTTTATTGCAGGTAAATGTGAAAGAGATGATGTCATAGTAATCATAAACACTCACAGTGCTGGGGTGTGTGTATGTGTGTGTGTGCAGTCGGTGTACGGTCTACAGAACGACGTCCGCAGTCACAGTCCCACTCACACGACCACTCCAGAGGTCAGAGAGCCCACGGAGGACGAGCTTCGCTGCCAGGTCACTGACACCACCACCACACACAGCTGCTGGGATTTCAATCAGTGCACAATATTAACAATAAAATGGCATAAGGATACAGTTTTCAACAAGAAACTAATAATTAAAGTGCCCCTGTTATGGATTTTAGTGTGTAAAACATCCTGCACAGTGTTAAATCTGAAAGTGCAGCGTGTGTAAAGTTATTGTCTCTCAAAGAGTCGACTCTGAATCACTGAAACGAGTCAAAACAAGACAGACAGACAATGAATGAATGAAAAAAATAGTGATACATAATAATAATACTAAAAAACATTCTGCAATAAATTATATAATAAAAGAAAATCTAATAATTTTAATGCTTACGTTCTCAAAAAAAATCAATACATGCAATAAATAAATACATAATAATAAACAATGTATAAAAATAAAGTCATAAAAAAGCTAAATAATTACTTTAGTAAATTATATATTATAAGGCAACCCTGAAAAAATCTTAAGTCTTAACAAATCAGGACCAGACAGACAATGGACTAATAAATAAATATATATACAAATAAAAAAGCTAAACTTAAAAATAAGATACAATAAATAAATAAAAACACTATTTACAAATAATGCATAAAATGAACGAATAAAAATCTAAATAATTGCTATAGTAAAGTACATATTATAAGGTGATAAAATCAATTTAATAGTATTTTTTCTATTTAATATTTAATTTATATATAAATTATATTAATTATATTACGTCATATATAAACAGAGGACAGATTGAATGAATCTACAATTTATTACTTTTTTTATATATATATATATTGTATTGTTTTTCTTTGTCTGATATTTTCTAAGGTGAGCCAATCCTGTCATGTTCTCCACACTTCAAAAAAAGACTTATCTTATTTAGCGTTTTTGTCTTGTTTCTTCAAAATATCTACAAATTCTTAAATCAAGATACTTTTTAAATGAATTTATATATGTTTATTCTTGTCTCCAGGTGACAAAAATCTAAATTAAGTGCATTTTGCTTAAAACAAGTAAAAATATCTGCCAGTGGGAAAACAGGAGGTTTTTTACTTACCCCACTGGCAGATCATTACTTCTTTTAAGCAAAATGCACATTAATTTCAATATATTAAGTCATTTTGCTTATTTTTAGATATTTTGACTAGAAACAAGACAAAAATACTAAGAGAAGCCATTTTTTGCAGTGCTGAATGCACATCTGTTTTGTGTGTGTGTGTGTAAGTACAAGTGCAGTCATCTTCAGTGGTGAATAATGTCAGGGTTTGCTAGAAGACAGATTGTAAATAATCATAATAACTGCACTCTTCCAGTCTGGAGACAGCAGAGCGATACGACCCAGTGACTTATTTATGAGCGTTAATACTGTCTTCACATTAAATCTTCAGGACACAGCATTTATGAGCAGCACACACACACACACATTATATATCAGTTGATGTTTCTCTAGAGCGATTCTGATCATCATTTTCAGTGCTGATATGTATTTCTCAGACCTGTGTTGGTCTCTTCTCCTCCAGATACAGCACTGGCAGGCGCAGTTAGACAGACACCGCTTAAAAATGTCCAAAGTCGCAGAGAGGTGAGTTTCTTCATTGATCTACTCTCACACTAGTTCATGTTTTTGAGTCTCTTCTGCTCACCAAGGCTGTGTTTGTTTGATCAAAAATGCAGTAAAAATCTGAAATAATATTAGAATGTAAAACAGCTGTTTTCCCTGTGAATAGAAAGAACAGAAATGTGTGTTAAAGTGTAATTTATTTCTGTGAAGTGCACAGTATTTTAGCAGAAATTAAATGTTTTTAGTATTGAAAGAAGAATAGTCCAAAAGAACAGCATTTATTTGAAAAAAACAACAACATTATAGACGTCTTTATTGTCACTAATACAAGTGTCCTTGATGAATAAAATACTAATTCTGTCAAAAAAAGACACACATATAATAATAATAATAATAATAATAATTATTATTATTATTATGCTATTCATTATTATTATTAGTATTAATATTTCACAGAATTCACAGATAAATATAAAATTAAAAAGAACAGCATTTATTTGAAACAGAAATATTTTGTAGCATTATAAATGTCTTTTCTGTGATTTTTGATAAATTTGATGTGTCCTTGATGAATAAAATATTAATTTCTGTCAAGAATGATTATTATTATTATTATTATTATTATTATTTAAATAACAACAACAAGGATCATTCTATTATTTAAATACCATTATTGTTATTATTATTATTGTGCTAATTATTATTAGTAGTAGTAGTATTAATATAATTATTATTGTGAATCTGTGTGTAGTTTGTTGAGTTTCTCGGACCAGTATATGGAGTACGATCCGTTCTTCACGACACCGGAGCCGTCAAACCCCTGGATCTCTGATGATGTCACTTCCTGGGAGCTGGAGGCCAGGTGTGTGTCTCGTTCTTCACAGAGCTGAGGAGGATAGTCGAGCATCAACTCTTTCATTCTTGTTCAGCTCATCCTGTCTTCATGCTTTTCTCCTTCATTGTCTTTGGAGGGGTTAAAGTGATTATTACTAAAACGAGTTCAGTTGTGTCCGCCTTCAGAAGAATCACAAAAGCCCAGAAGGATGTGAGGATGAGAGGAGTCTGATTGTCTTCTCTTCTCTCTCTGTCGGCAGTAAAGAAGCCGGGCAGCAGCGAGTGAAGCGATGGGGATTCGGCTTCGACGAGGTTCTGAAGGATCCAGTCGGGAGAGAACAGTTCCTCAAGTTCCTGGAGTCTGAGTTCAGCTCCGAGAACCTGAGGTAAAGACACGAGAAGATGATGATCATGATGAAGAACATGAGTCTGGCACCATCTGCTGCACATCAACACACGATGTTCATAATGTCTTCATGCTGACCTCTGACCCTAGAGCTGGGTGATCCTATATATATATGTCTCTGGAGCACAAAACCAGCCATAAGAATATATTTTGTGAAACTAAGATGCATACATCATCTGAAAACTGAATAAATCATCTCTGCACTGATGTCTGGTTTGTTAGGAGAGGATAATATTAGAAAATCTGGAATCTGAGGGAGCAAAAAAAATCCAAATATTGAGAAAATCATCTTTAAAGTTGTTCAAATGAAGTTCTTAGCAATGCATATTACTAATCAAACATGAAGTTTTAATATATTTATGGTAGGAAATGTACAAAATATCTTCATGGAACATGATCTTAATCATGATCTTAAATGTATAATTGTGACCCTTACAGTGTATTGTTGTCTATTTCTGCAAATATTCCTGTGCTGCTGATGACTGCTGCTGTGCTCCGGAGACACATATTTATTTTTTTTCATACATCTTATATTTTTAATATTTTTATATAATGAAACAAAAAGTAAATATTTTAAATTGATACAGGTAATTTTTGTATAATAAATTGTATAATTTATTATATTACAATTAAAAAAGTCAATTTTGCATTATTTCCATATTAAATTCATGAGTATCTGTTTTTAAAATGTTTTTAAAGAATTTCATATTTTAAAAGAAAAATTAAATGTTTAATATTTAAAAATTAAAATCACTAGTTTTGTTAAATGCAAAAAAAAAAAATATATATATATATATATATATATATATATATATATATAAAAATAAGAAACAAAGATATTGTTCAGTGGTATGTTTTTTCCCCTCTCTGGTCCTGGTTTGGGGTCTGCCGGTGTCTGCTGGTCTCTGGTGGTCTCTGCCGGTCTCTGGTGGTCTTTGGACAGGTTCTGGCTGGCGGTGCAGGAGCTGAAGAAGCGTCCGATCCGGGAGGTTCCCAGCAGGGTGCAGGAGATCTGGGAAGAGTTTCTGGCTCCTGGAGCTCCGAGTGCCATCAACGTTGACTCCAAGAGCTACGACAAAACCACGCAGAACGTCAAAGATCCTGGCCGATACGCTTTCGAAGACGCTCAGGTCTGAGTTCTTACTGTGTTTACCTGACTGAGCCTGCTTTCTCCTGAAGGTTCTCTCCATTTAGGTTCCTTCAGCTTAGCTGAGGTTCCTTCTAGTGCTATCAGATTAATCCCATCCAAAATAAAAGTTCACCTAGTATATGTGTGTGTACTGTATATATTTATTATGTATATATTAATACACACACATAAAGTACATATTTTGAAAATATTTACATGTATATACTTATAATTTATATTATTTAAAAATAAATTACATAAATATTACATATTTTTTTTACATAAATACATGTGTGTGTGTATTTAAATATACATAATAAATAAACACAGTACACACACATATATTAGGTGAACTTTTATTTTGGATGTGATAAGTTGTTTGACAGTAGATTTATTTAAGAAGATTGGACTGAATTCCATACTTAAAATACGCATACAAAAAGCCTTTTTTTTCAGTGTAGTTTAAAGTAGTTCTTTTTTCCCTTTGCACAAGTATGTGTTTATCTAGAGATACTTGTGCTTTTAAATGACGCCGAGTATCTCTACTTTTACTTGAGTATAATTTTTGAGGACTGAACTGAACCATCAGTATTTTCCTGTAGACACTGTAAAGCTGCTTTGACACGATCAGTACTGTATAAAGTGCTATAGAAATAAAGCTGACTAGAGTTTTTAAAGGAATGGTTCACCCAGAAAGGAAAATTCTGTCACCATTGACTCTCATGGTATTTTTTCCTATTATGAAAGTCAATGGTGACCAAAACAGCCCGCTCACAAACTTTCTTCAGAATATCTTTCTTTGTGTTCGGCAGAACAAAGACAGAACTTTCATGTCTGGGTGAGCTATTCCTTGAAGTGTTTCTTGCGCTGACGTGCTGTGTTTGTTTGATCAGGAGCACATCTATAAGCTGATGAAGAGTGACTCGTACAGCCGCTTCATCAGGTCCAGTGCCTATCAGGAGATGCTGCAGGCCAAGAAGAAGGTAAAGCCTCTGAAGCGTCTGGAGACGGCCATCTGAGCCTCACACACACATCACGGAGTGCCACGTCTCTGTCCTTCTCTCTGTTTTTACATCATTATTCTGGTCTGGTTGTTTCTGGCCAGTCTCTTTTGTTTTGCATGTTTCTCTTTGTTTCTTTTGCTCTGTTGTGTGTGTGTTTGTTCTGAAGCGATGAATCTCTGGAAGCGCTGGCGCTGGTTTTTCTGTCCTGTGGTGAGTTTAGGATCTGTGTTTGTGAGATCTGTGACGTGATGGAAACAGAAAACCAGACAGATTTACAAAATCTAGTGCACTGATTAATATCATCGTTACATTTTAGGTAATATAATCTGACTTTTGATTACTTTTACATTACTTTTGACCCACGTAATTTAAGTAATATAATTTGTTTTTATGTATTAATTATTGCACATTTATTTTAGTGTTTTGCTTTTTGGTAATGTCCTTTTTTAATAGTATTTTATTAATTTTTTTTTATTTTTATTTTATAAAATGAAAACACATATATTTAGCTTTTCTACATTTATATATTTTTCTATTTTTTAATCATTGTTTTGTTTGTTTGGAAAGCTGTTTAAATAACCACTGTGTGTGAAATAAACTCGCTCTGTAATGTTGTTCCATAATAATATAAAAAATAAACATATTCCATTCTTTGTTATCAAATGAAGGGCATTAAACATTGTATTACATTAAAAAATATATATAATCATTTTATAATGACAATAACCTAAACAAAACACTAAAAACGCTGAAATATTTTATTTATGCTTTAAGTTTAATTCCACAAAACATAAATAAGCAACAGTCCTTTAAGAAAGGAAAATGTAAAATAGAAAAGTAAAAGAATTCCAGAGGATCAGTGAATTATTAATAATTTATTGCCATTTTGTGAATATTAAGTGATCAATAAAAAAGAGTATTTTAAAATGTAATATCATTTATTTCCATGTTTCTTGTAATCCAGCAGTGATTCAGTTGTAAACTGATCCTCAACATGAAGATTTACTTTCATTCACTGAACTCTATCACTTCATCCTCTCTTTCTCTTGTCTTTCACAGAAAAGCAAGAATCTTTTCTAGGGTTGGAATCACAGGTGAGACTTTCACTTACCTCTGAATACATTGTTAAAATCTTTCATTTTCTGTGATACAAATAATATTATCCATGTGATTAAATGATGATAATCTGCTGAATCAAGTTTATTTGTGTATCTCTTCATTATACAGATTGCTTTAAAACATGTTAATGTTTATAATATCTTAATATCGTATACTATAGTCACATTAATCAGATTAGAGCCAGACAATAACGGGAGTTATGGTTATGATGATATACATGACTGAACTGTATGTATGTGGATAAAGTTGGACAAAAATGTATATATTATAGCAGCCTGAACCACAAAGTGATTAAAAATTCAAGGTGGAAAAAATGCCTTAGTTTTTAAGAAACTAAATAATGAGGAAACAAAAAGAGGTGAAGAGAGTAAAATTATTATATTTGTGGTAATGCTTTACAATAAAGTTCAATTCATTACCGTTAGTTAGCTAATGTATAATAACATAAACTAACAATGAAACTAGTTTTGCATGTTAGTTAATCTTAGTTCATGCATTAAATACAGTTAACAGATGAGCCCTTACTGGAAAATATTACCAAAGTAGAGGAAAAACATTAAGATTTTATTTATTTAATTAGTATTTTGAGAAGAGAGTAAAAATATTTTTGAAGTGAAAAAATATACACTTTATTTTAAAGTATCCTTGTTATATATTTAAATACTGAGTAACATTAAAAAATGTAAATATAAAAAAAATTCAAATATAGGAAAAAAGTTTTGTGAAGAAAAATGACAGAAAAGTATAAAAAAGTATTATTATTGAATAGAGTAAAAATATTTTTTGAAGCACGAAGAATTCTTAATGAGAGAAAAACAATTATATGACTTTTTCCACCTTGATATTTTAGAAAGAGCAGAGAAAGTGAACTGCACTGATGTGTGTGTGTGTTTCTCTCTCAGATACCATCAGCGCTTGTAAAGTCACGCAAACGTCACGTTCCTCGTCTGTTCATGACTGCTGATCGTTATAAAGAGCAGGTCCATCGCTGCATGAGCTTCACACTTCACCTGATTCTGGAGCTTCATCTTTCTTCTGCACCTTTATAGTTATTTTTTTATCTCAGAACATGTTCGCTTGTTTTGCTTCTGTAAATGTGTACAGATCCGGAGAATCAGAAGCACATCAGCGCTCGGTCAGTCACTGCTGGTGGATACTGCGTGTGTGGATGACGCACAGTGTTATGGAGGCTAATAATAATAATAATAATATTTGGACACCTGTATTCTGCCATCTGTACATGAAACATGCCCCAGCGTCCGTACGGTGATGATTTCTGGACTCATGAGTGAGATGATGAGATGATCTGAGATCTGCGTCACACACAGTATTTCATTTGAGTTTTGTTTCTTCAGAAGACGACTGTGATCCAAAGATTCTCAGCCGAGAAACAGAAACGCTCCGTCCGGCTCATCCCGTCTGGGTTCATGCGTTTATCATATTCTGTACATAAATCCACAAATACATGAATAAAGGGACTGGAGATTAAAAGTGACGTGTGTGAACAGCAGAGCCATTCAGTCTCACTCTTTCATTTCATTCTAAAAAAGTGAATTTTGATGTTTATTTTTCTGCCATGTCATTTATTAACAGTCTTCCATTGCTAAATTATATATCGGCTTTTATTTTTGATAATATAAAAAGTATGTATACTGATATTTTATAATTCATTTATATATTCCTGATTATTTCAGAAATTCATTCTTTAAATCTGAACACTTCCTCTGCTCAGACTACAATCAATAAATTTATGACATAAAAGAGAACCGCTGCTGATTTGAGTTTAGTAAGTGTTGTACAGTTTCTTCTAGCTCTTACTACATCAGCTCATATAGATCTTATTTCCTTTATTTAAATGTTCATCTTATATTATATGCACACACACACACACATAACATCATGGGTTGATTATCATATAGATGCGTATCATATGCACGCAAAAACTGCGTATTATATGCACGCCACAGTCGATTTTTGCGCATTAATACCACAAGTTTTTGTTTTTATTTGGCGTGCGCGTTTTCATGTTGATAAATCCAAGGACCCATAAAAAAGAATGGCAGAGTATAAAATGCTCTCTTAATTTTTACTTTGTGCCTTCAACGCGTCCCATACAATTTTAACAACCAATTTATAAAGTTAAATATGCTTAAAAAACACACACGTGACTGACAGCGCTGAGGGGAGCGTCGCGTTATTTAAAGGAGACGTGCACGCGTCAGGAAACTCCAGCAGGTGTCGCTGTAATAAAGACAGAGTCTTACACCTACAGCTTCACTTAAACAGCTCACTAAAATAGAAAATAATTCCTTTCCAGAGGAGCAGAGGATAATTAGTCAAATCAGACCCAGTCTTTATATGAATATGAGAAATATAATCCATACATTAGTCCAGTACACAGTACTTTAAGTAGGCTATCTATTATATAGGCCTGTAAAAGCTTGCCTTTGTAGTTTGAACAATAAACGTGAATTAACATCGTGGGTTGATTCTAGATCTGATTTATAAATGCTTATTTTAACAATGAAAATCAGTATTATCTCAGCAATCAATATTAAACCATTCAGACTTTTGCGATTTAAAACTAATTATGGCCAGATGAGAAGACATTTCAACTCTGTGCAACTTTTCCTGAAAAACAAGTCAGTCAAGTTTGAAATCATACAGAAAGACATTAATTAATTGAATGAATTAGAAAGAAAGAGTAAAAATGTCCAAAATTCACAGAGAAAATTAAATATGTTTAACATTTTAAAAAGAGTGATTTTTATTCAAAATACATTGAACTTTTAGTTCATTTATTCCACATGACTTCCACAAGAAGAATAAAAAATGGTAATATATAATAAATAATAAAAATAAAAAATTAGATTAAATAATTACAAGTAAATGCAATTATCACGGAGGTATTCTCTTGTAAAAGTATTTTTCTTTTAATGCTCTTTGTTGCATTTACAACTTTGAAAAATAATTTTTAATGGTGCATATAATTCTCGTTATTTCATGTTATTTTGCAATTTTTGGGTTTAATATTCATGACCAAATCAGTCAAAGACTTCTGAAGATCATCCGGATTATTTAATCTTGTGGAATTAAATGTCAAGATCTTTTATGCAAAAACCACAATGATCTTATTTAGGATTTCTTTTCTTCTTCTTGTTTGTAATGAAATGAAGCGTCTGACTGATCCTGCATGACGTCTGTGAGCAGAAAAACCAGAGCCAGCTCACTGAGAGAAGAAAAGAGCTGAAAACTGAAAGCATGAAGAGGAGGAGTGACCAGAGAGAGAGAGAGAGAGAGAGAGAGAGGCATGATTTGTTTGCTGATCAGAGCCAATAGAAAGCTGTGAGCGTGATAAGATCCACATGCGAGCGACAGAAAGAGTTCAAACACCCAGAGAGAGACTGTGAAGAGGATCCGCCGAGGCTCTGGTCAGCTCTGTCCATGGGCGTTCCTGGACTCTGGACCCGTCTCTGACCGCACACTCGTCCAGGTGAGGCTCTGATGGGCTGGGAATGATGGAGTTGCCAGGTCTGATCCGATTAGAGCTGTTTCTGCGGGTCGGTGAGCGCTCGAGCCGGCACTAAACGAAAGAAAGAGGATTAATACAGCTTTCATTCACACAAATATAGTCTGCTGTGAGTTTAGAATCAGAAGCAGATATACTGTGCTTGACTTAACATCACTAACAACCAGCTGGACTAGATGAAGAAGGATAAGACTTCAGGGTTTTTTAGTGTAAATCCAATTTTAATTTAACTTTAACTAATTTAACTAATTAATTTCTACCGTATTAATCTCAAAAACATTTTTTATACATCATTCATGGAACATTTTATCTCTGTTTTAGATTTATATATGTAGATAAACATCTGAAAATTTAGTAAAATTATAAAATAAATTTTTTCTTTAATGTTTGAAAACATTCAAAAGTGATATTTACATTCCATCATTTTCTAAACATCATGGAAATGAACTAAGAAAAAATGATTTGAAAAATATTGAAGTGCTTAGTGTTCAAAAGAATTGTTTTTAATCATGAGCTCAATTTCCACTTTAATAAATGCTCTGTTAGCACAAAGACATTTATACATCGTTCAAAGATGGTTTCGGGTGAATGTTCATTTAACAATTCTGAAATGTTTCTATTTTTTCATAAAACCTTTAAAAGTAACGTTGCCATAATGTTTGCAAAATGATAAAACTGAATGTGTTCTTAACATTTGTGACCCTGGAGCACAAAAACTAGTCATGAGGGTCAATTCTGTGAACTAGAGATGTATACATCATCTGAAAACTGAATAAATCATCTCTGCACTGATGTCTGGTTTGTTAGGAGAGGATAATATTAGAAAATCTGGAATCTGAGGGAGCAAAAACAAACCCAAATATTGAGAAAATCTCCTTTAAAGTTGTTCAAATGAAGTTCTTAGCAATGAATATTACTAATCAAACATGAAGTTTTGATATATTTACTGTAGGACATTTACTAAATATCTTCATGGAACATGATCTTTACTTAATATCCTGATGATTTTTAGCATCAAAGAGAAATGTATAATGTTGACCCATACAGTGTATTGATGTGTATTTCTACACATATATCTGTGCTTCTGATGACTGCTGCTGTGCTCCAGACTCAAACACTCAGTTTTAGCGTTTCGCAAACATAAATGAAAATGTTTCCATTGCATCTCATTTAGTGTTGATGAAGTGAATGTGGAAAAGCTCTATAAGAGTTGAGATGGATTGTAAACTGAACACAGCAGAGAGACGAGTGTTCACGAGGATGTAGAGCAGGTCTGAGAGAGATCGAAATCAGATGATATTCTGAAATCAGACGCTGTAAACACAGGATCAGCTGAAAACCTCTCAGACTTCATGAGAAAAGCAGATCTAATCCACCAAGACAGTCATTACAGCTCGCTTCAGAACTACAGCTCGAGGACACACACTTCGCTTCAGTCCATCAGTCTGAGCTCTAGATCTGAAATCAGCTCAGTGGAGTATCTCTGAGGGATCTACACATACATTAGAATAGTTACACGAGCAGAAACAAAGCTTTCCAGCTGCTGCCAGTTACGTGCGTGTGTGTGTGTGTGTGTGTGACAGCAGTGTATTGCGGTTGAAGTGGGCTGTGAACATTAGCTGTGTTTGGAAAGCGCCGCTCGTCTGTGACGGACTGTTTGATCGTCTGACAGAAGTGTGCTATTTATTACATTTTTATTGCTTATTGCTTTTACAAAAAAGCAGCAGAATTGAAAAGTATTAGAAATCCTGACTGCAATAAACTATTCTTCCATGAAGTTAAATTAGTCTAATTCTAGGCTCATTGGTTGTGTGTTTCTGAAATGTGACTCCTCTGATCAGAATCAGTCTTTTTCTATATATTTATATATTACAGCAGGCTATCTTCAGGTTCTGTAGAGAACCCCTGTGAAGCTTTTTTCTAAGCGTGTGATTGGCTGCTTTCCTGTGACTCCTCCCATCTTCCTTGACCCTAAACAAGGGTCATGACCTTTCCTTTGCCCTCAGTTGTTTTTAGTAAGAGAACAACATTTTGCCAGAGCTGTAAGACCCTCAAAATACACATCATTTATTGTTTTCAGAAGTTTTACTATTACTTTTTGAGCGATAACATTTTTAGTCCCATTTTTGTCAAATTTATTGTAAAAGTATTAGTTAAAATACATATTGCCTTGTCTATATATAGACAACGCAATATAATATATCCATCTGTTGAGGAACCACTGCAACATGAAAACTTTTTCTTTTTATCTGAAGGTGAAAGTTTAAACAAGTAAAATTAAGTGACTTGTGGCCAGGTATGGTGACCCATACTTGGAATTGGTGCTCTGCATTTAACCCATCCAACGTGCACAGCAGTGAGAAGTGATCAACGACACACACACACAGTGAACACACACCTGGAGCAGTGGGCAGCCATTGCTGCGGCGCCCGGGGAGCAGTTGGGGAAACAGTGCCTTGCTTATTGAGGGTGGAGACAGTGCTGGGAATTCACTCCCACCACCCACAATCCCTGCCGGACCTGGGACTAGAACCCGCGACTTTTGGGTTACAAGACCAACTCCCTATCCATTAGGCCACGACTGCCCACAAAGACTTAGAAGCAACAAAAACATCTGCCAGTGGGGTAAACAAAATATTATTTCAAACAGAAAACAAGATTATTTTGCTTGGTTCAAATAAAAACTCACTTCATTTTTTCTTGTCAAGAAAATCCTTCTTGATTTAGGAATTTTTTGATATTTTGGCTGGAAACAAGACAAAAAATCTAGTCTTGAAAAGCATTTTTTTACAGTGTAGAGGTTATGTGCTGTCACATATATGTCATCTATCCATATATTAAGATGTACTGTACTGCACAGATCTAATATATTTTTTCAAGTGTTTTTCCCCAAATATTCATAACATATGATTGCGTAAACAGACTACTAATACTGTACTTGTGTGTGTATCCAGAAAGGTTCTCCTCTCAGAAAACACACAAAGATAAAGATAAATGTTTAGTTAGTATTTGGAGCGCTGAAAAACCTCAAACTCGACGTTTACTCTGTGTGTAGCTCAAAGCGAGCCCGAGCTCATTCTGACTGACCTCACCAGCACGGGTCACTAATAAAGACTGAAGAAGAACCTTACAAACACTCTCTCAGAGACGCTGAAGGTCTTGAGCAACAGAACAGTGGTGAGATTTAGGATATCAAACTCTGATCCTGAACAATGAAGCATCGACCCTCGTCCATCATCTCCTGCTGACCCTTCCTGAGATCTAACCAAGAACAGGAAAGAGTACAAAAGAACGGTTGAGTCTTGACGCTCTCTGCAATGAAAGCAAGGAGCTTTGATTCATGACGAAGAGCTGCTTTGTAAATATTGTGTTTATGGGAATGAATCACTAGGATTTGTTTTTCCTTCCGGCGATGCCACATCTGTGCTAAAGATGTCCAGAGTGATTGACAGATCGCTTGCAGACTCAGACAAAGTGACAAATTAAAGTTAATCTGTGATTCACAGGAAACGAAGTGAAAGCTCAAGGCCAAGCGCTTCGACCCGAGAGAGACTGAGTCAGACTGACCCTTCAGAACTGGTGTCTGAATCTTTAGATGGACACATCAGGCCTGAAACACTCCATCTGTGAGCGATCATGAGACATGCCTGAACATCATCTTCACTCATATCTGACCGCTTCTAATTAAACCTAAAGACTCGAGATCCACACAGAAATACTACTGAACTAATAGAAGAAACGACAGAAGACAGATAATGTTTGTCTCAGAGACTGAGGTTTAACCAGCAGGAATGTTACAGTACTTAATGTTCATCCAACCGAGAGAAATCTATTTCTTCTGGTTTTAGTTAAGAAAACTAGTGTGTGTGTGTGTGTGTGTGTGCGCGTTTATGTGGTTTATGAGGACACAAATGTGTATAATGACATGGGTATGACAGGTATTACAATATGAAGGTGATTTAT
>JAUMHE010000009.1:3276304-3299244 GCA_032359235.1 Enteromius mattozi | reverse complement strand
GGTGTCTAAACACACACGAGGATGTCTAAACACACACGAGGGTATATAAACACACACTCGGGCATCTAACACACACTTGGGCATGTAAACACACACTCGGGCATCTAAACACATACTCGGCCATCTAAACACACTCGGGCATCTAAACACATACTCGAGCGTCTAAACACACACTCGAGTATATAAACACACACTCGAGTATATAAACACACACTCGGGCATGTAAACACACACTTGGGTATATACACACATTTGGGCATGTAAACACACAAACACTAACGTAACGTGACACACATCAGGCGTGGAGCAGCAGCTGATGTGTGTTTTATCATTCTTCTGCAGACTGAGAATGATGGGAAATGCAGTTCTGCACAAGCCTGTCGCTTCATAGACCTTCTAAACCCTCATCAACAGCATAAAACATGTGAGTAAAACCAACTGTAAATGTCAACATTCACAATTAAAACTAATTATACATTATAAATATTGCAAAGTAGTCTAGACTGCTTTAATTCTGACGGTGCACTGGAGCAGGGTTATTAAATAAAACCACAAAAAAACTGAAATATATAAAGTAGTCAACATTTAAAGTGGATCAAAAACATTCAAAGTTGTTCTAAAACATAAAACCAAACATGTGCTCTTGTCTTGGGGCAACTTTGAGAAATTTTTTCTGATCCACTTCAAATGTTGACTACTGTATACAGGTATGTGTGTTTGTGTTTATATATGTACATATATAAACATGTTTTTTAGCAAATTGTTTGTTAGAACTTCAACTAGAAATGTTGCAACATTTTTCAAAATTGTACTTTAATTTTTTACTAAAATTAAATGAAAGTAATCAAAACTTAAAACTGACAAAACACAAAATTAAAAATCACAACGTTATTGGCAACTAAAAACAAAAGTAAATTAATTCAAATAAACCTATACAGTTTCAGTGATACTTTCCATATATATTGCAGTCAGTTGTCAAACATTTCAATGTTTTATTAAAGTTGAATCACTAAAATAACTACTAAGTGATACAAAATATAATAAAACTGACAAAAACAAAATGATCATAATATCATTACATCTATTAAAAACCATTTACATTAATTAAAATAAAATAAATAAGTAAATGGAAACAGGAAATGTAAAATTAAAAACTAGTGCTGTCAAAGGATCGTGATTAATCGCATCCAAAGCAAGTTTGTTGACATAACATATGTACTGCGTTTATTTATTATGTATATATAAATACACACACACACATTCAGTACATTTTAAAAATATTTACATGTATATAAATTTATATCATTTTATGTTCTATATAAATATATTTAATATAAACATAACATTTCTCTTAAACATATACATGCATGTGTATTTATACATCCATAAATATACACAGAATACAGTTGTTATGTAAACAAAAACTTATTTTGGATGCAATCAATCATGATTAATTGTTTGACAGCACTAATACAATCTAACTCAAAATATTAATGAGTACTGTAAAGCAAAATGCTAAAACAAAACGTCACTGAATCCACAGAAGTTGAGAGGAGATTCAGAGCATCGATCGGTCTGGTCAGGGTTAAGAAGTGGACCTGAGCGAGGGCTAGTGTTCTGCTGCTGCTGTGACGGAGCGAGTCCGGCTGGGTTTGTCTTCTGAAGAGCTCCAGAGGCTCTGGAAGCGGCTCCATGCTCTCATGACTCTCAGAGACACAGCTGAGCCTGCTGCTGATGCTGCTGCTGCGGTCAGATCCGGCTGCTCGAGGACACAGAGGCCTCTCGCTCGCCCGCAGCACTCTCAGAGAGAGAGAGAGAGACTGATGACATCACCCACCGCTGACGCCATAAACCAGCCAATCAGAGAGCCCCGACTTACAGAGACACCACTGTAAATAAGTGATGAAAATGCTGAACACACACTTTAGTCTCGCTGTGTGAACACACACTGCAGTACACACACACTTACACTCGCATACACTTGAGCACGCAAACACACACACTCCAGCACTCACACAGACACACTCTCTCAAACACTCACTCACATGCATATATACACTGCAGCACACTAACACTCGTACATACTCGAGCACGCAAACACACAAACACAGACATTCACTCACAAGCACACACACACACTTTTGAACACTCTTACTCACACTTGCACACACACTCCAGAACACACACATTCCCTCAAACACTCACACAGACACTGTCTCTCAGACACTCTTCAGCACACACACACTTAAACACTCACACAAACACACTCGCACACTCCAGAACACACACATTCAAAAACACACTCTTTCTCAAACACTCACAAAGACACTCTCTCACACTCTCCAGCACACATACACACACACACACACAAATACACACTCCAGAACACAAACATACTTTCAAACACACACATTCTCTCAAACACACACAAACAAACACACACACACACACTCCAGAACACACACACACATTCAAAAATACAGTCTCTCTCAAACACTCACAAAGACACTCTCTCACACACTCTCCAGCACACACACACACACACACACAAATACACACTCCAGAACACAAACATACTTTCAAACACACACATTCTCTCAAACACTCACCCAGCAAACAAGCACCCAGCTCTGGAGTAAGCGGTCAGAGATTAATAATGACGAGCACTGTCTGCTAACATCCCTTCACAAGCTCTCCATCAGAATTCAGTTCAGTTCTGATCTGATTCAGTGTTGATTCATTTGGGAACTGAGCAACTGAACAGAATTAGAGCATAAACACACATCAGCTGGCAAAGCAAAAAGAGCCGTTGTTTGTTTGTTTATGTTTACCATCATGACAGCTTATGTGGATATATTCATGACAAGAAGAATGTATAAGAAATTATTAGTTATTTTAAAAATGCATTTTCACTAAAAACCCTAATACTGTATCTACCTTAACTGTTAAAATCTTACCTTAAAATCTCTTCAAAAGAATTAACTAATTAAAAATATAAAGTTTTCTCAGAAGGTTAAACCAGCACAATCTAATAAAACATGCTTCAGAAATTAAAGGGTTTGGCAGAAAGATGATGTGAAATATTGAGTATGAGCCGTGGTCTCGAGCAAACCAATCTCAGCCAGTATATTCACACGGGTTCAGAGCGAAGGAAGCAGGTGAAAGACAGCAGCTTTCATCTTCAGATGAGTGGTTATTTTCTGCCAGCGCAGCAGACTCGGTCAGCAGATGGCGCTCTGACTCTGACAGCTTCCTGGGAACCAACAACATGACTCAGAGCTTTTTCTGGTGAGAGCCAATCACAGTCGAGCGGCAGATCACATGATGCCAACCTCAGCCAGTAAGAACAAGAACAACAAGACCTCATGTGTGTCCATTCATTAGTGTCTTCATGATCCTCCAGCCCAAAGAATTAAACACTGAACTTCAGAATAATAGAAATAGGGTTAAAACTGGTTTAAACCCAGACTGATGATCAGATCTCTAACATCTCCCTGGATTATTACAATTAATAGCCAAATGAATGTTTGGGAATGTAAACTAATATTTTCTCCCGACACACGACAGCAGAAGATAGAAATAACTGATTTAAAACCAGTTTTAGCTACATGCTGGGAATACTAGTGTTCTAATCATGTTTTTCAGCACTGTACATGAAACACAAGACAAGCACAGACGGATCTCTTGAGATGCCATCACCGCAGCGAGAGTGAGAGTGAAGGAGGACTCACGTCAAACGTGGGAGCGATCTGCCCGCTGCTGCCGTACGTCTCTCTGAAGCAGTCACTGAAGGGCAGGAGAAGACCCATGGCCAGGATCCTGGAGCACAGCTTCTCAGCCTCCTCCGGCTCTCCAGAGTCCTGCTGCTGGAAGAAACGCTCCAACAGCGTCCGGCCTGAGACAGACAGACAATCACAATCAGTGTGTGCTCAACCCAACATGGTTTTTCTGCACATTTTCATTTTTTGCATCGATTAAATAGCCAAAATGTGCTTTTTATAGCACTGTCAAATGATTAATCGTGATTAACTGCATCCAAAATCATTTTTAGTTTACATAATAAACATACACAGTACATGTATAATTTATAATTTATATATAAATACACGCAAACACAACACAATATTTACATGCATATATTTATATTCATAATTGATATCATTATATATATATATATACACACATATATATATATATACACACAACACAAACAATAACAAACTACAGTCTCTAAGCCGGTCTAATATTAGTCAAATATGTTGAAACCAAATCCAAGTCAGTTTATTAAATACTAAAAAGTAGACAGTGTACAGTATATACAGTAGTATTTAATTCAAACACAGCATATGATTCTAATGGCTGCGTTTTAAAACCGGAGCAGCATATCTGGTTTTAAAAACAGCCGGCGATTTTAACGTGTTACAGAAAATTAACGAGAGTGTGTGAGACAGTGAGAGTGAGAGTGTGTGTGTGTGTGTGTCATTTTCTGCAGATTTATGAATGAGTCACTGCTGCAGTGTTTCAGCTGGAGCTTCATCTCCTCGCCGTCTCATATCCACAAACTAATAATAATACAGAAATCAAAATATTTAAACATAAATCATTAGTCACATGACCACTGCACACCCCTAATTTCCTGTCTGACCCTTCACCTCGCTGTAATATCATCAGACGTGCTGCTCTGAGATCAGTGACTACACACACACACACACACACACAGCGGCCTGAGTTTACAGGCCTGATTATCAACAGCTCATTAGCTTCATTAGCATGTCAATAAGTCCAAAGATGAGTTTAAACAGAGAGGCAATGAGAAACAAGATGAAGTGCATCATGGGAGATGTAGTTCTGCCCATTAAACACAATCAAATCAACACATCTGTACAGATGAATGTTAAAAATAATACATTGTTAGTTGTTTTTAATCACTGGCTTGATCAGGCAGACACTGGGAGTCTAAAACCCTGATGATGCTGAGAGAACAGAAATCTGAGGAGCGCAGCGACTGACAGGCGTTTCCAGAGATTTGACACGCTGTGTTTAACCCCATCGACCGTGTGAGGAGAACAAAACCCCCCGAGAGGAAAGAGTGCGTTAATATCAGCCAGTCCTGAACCAACTCCTTAAAAAACACTAGAGTCTCTGCTCAGTCTACAGAAACAACCCTTTGTGTGAGAGCTCGCAGACTGAAAATGAATCATTCTTTGAGCGGATTCTTTTTAATGAATAAAATAGATGTGATTCTGTCAGATACAAAAGAAAAAAGCTCTGGGGGATTTAAGGGGACTTGATCTGGCAACCGCAACAAAACCTTGTAGAGGCTGGATATCAACGCAGCATCATGCATACATCAAATTAAAATGAAACGTTTCCAGGAACAGTAACCAACAGGCAAATATTGCAGATGAATATGCTTTATAAAAAAAAAAAAAAAAGGGGGGGGGGGTTATAAATTGTTATTGATTATGCTATTGACCCAATTATTACTGTGAAGCAGGGTTATTATACTTTGCTAAAACAAACTAAAACCATGAAAAAAAATCCTTAAAACAAATGTTAACTGTAAAAAAATAAAATTAAATTCACATTCATTTATTTTAACTTTACTAAAATAACCACGTAAACAAAAACTACCAAAACGGGGAAAAAATGTACTAAAATTTGACAAATTAAAACAGAAAACAAAAACTGATGAAATATGAATGAAACTATACTGGTATCTTAATGATAGTCCAATAACACTGCTGTGAAGCTGTTCTGACATAATCTAGATCATATCTCATGCTATTAAAGAGAAGTGCTGTCAAACAATTAATCACATCCACAATAAAAGTTTGTTTCCATGTGTGTTTATTATGTATATAAACACACACAGTATATATTTTGAAAATATTTGCATGTATACATTTATATTATCTATACATATTAATATAGGAACATAACATTTTTCTTAAATATATGCATGAATGTGTGTGTATTAATATATACATCATAAACAAACACAACATAAAGATATTTAAACAAAAGCTTATTTTGGATGTGATAATTGATTCACAGCACTAGAATAGAGATAAATATGGCTTGAAGTTTGTTTGCTGACACACAGTCCGATGACGCTCTCTAATGTTTATCTGTTTCTCATCGATCCTCAGATCAATACAGTAATGTGTGCTCTGAGCTACAGCCGTCTGATTGGCTGAGAGCGATCATGTGACGTCACTAATGGATATGGGCCCTCTGGGCCTGATCACACCATCTGCTCCAGAGAGATCTGAGCACCATCGTCTTCTGTGGAGCTGCTTTACAGATCAAAATAAAGCCAAAAATAATAACACAGAATTGTGAATTATTATTTTTTTATATGCCATGTCTGTCAGAATCTTCATGGCAAAAAAGACTACAAAACATATACTGTTATATAATATCGGCCAAAAATATATATATAAAAGCTAAGCGGCATTTTTGCTCCAAATAACGCAGACGTATGTGTCAGAAGAGTATTTTAGCAAATATTTAGCAAATAATCATCCTCCTGAACTGAACAGTTAAACATGTGCCTAAAATATAATGTAAACAAACACTGCACATGTGCCAAAAAGGGATTTATGAACGTAATTTTTTAAGAGTCTACAATCTTCATTTTTTCTTCTTGATCAGATTATTTCAGCTTCCCTTTTTGGATGCGACTGAAATCTAATGGAGCTTAATTAGATCTACTGCAGTGTTCCCATCAAGGCTCTTCAGTCCAATTAAAGCCATTAAACTCATTACTAACAGATTATTTTATTGCACGTAAACACAGCTACTGCTGAATGAGTTCAGACAGATTCATTCAGACCCAGAGCTGTTCATCAGTCGCTAACACAAAGAGCTCTGACTGACAGACACAATATATTCACTTCACGCCCAACACAGCAGCCAGAGGAACACAACAGAGTCTCTATTCACTGACTGTACAGACGCCACTGTATCTCACACACACACACAAACGTCTCAGACCCATCACAGCATCTCCAGCCATCCCATAACGCCCCTCTGCAGGACAGAGACTCGGTCTGTGTTCAGAATGGAATACTAATGCACTGTACATACTGCCTATTATTTAAATAAATGCATATATTACAGAAAACATTAAGCAGTTGTCACATGATCTCATTACAGTTTTATAATAAATAAATATGGTAACTTTGAAATTTGTGAATTAATAGCAGACTGGTTTGTTTCCTCAAACCTCTGAATGGAAGGATGAGTGCACTGCATTGTGGGATATCGTGCGTGTCCAGGGCAAGTGTGCTTATGTCACCCAGACTTACATGCGAACACATTTTATACGAAGTACTAGAGATGGGTCAGAACTAGTCATCAACTAGAATTTGTTCAGACTTCACAACAGGGTTTCACTTGTTAACATGAGTTAGTTAACATGAACTAGCAACAATAAAAATATTTCTATTCTCATATAATAACATTTATTAACTTTCTAATATTATTTATTAACCTTAAATATTAACTAGTACATTATTCAAATCAAAAAGTTATATCTGCATCTGTTCATTAAATTGAACTAACAGCTGTTTTTATTAACATTAAAATTAGTTCAGATTAATAAACACTGTAACCAGAGTTATTTTAGTATCATTGACTTACTATTAGAGTTTTATTAATATTTATATTTTTATATTTTCAGTATTCACTTTAATTTTAGTTCAAGCTTTAGCAATTATTATGCTCTATTATCTCTTTTATATGAGACTATATCATTTTTGCTTCAGTTTTAGTTTGTGGTTTCAGTAAACAAGCTTAAACTAAACTGAAATGTGCAGTGACACCTTGGTGAGTTTAACATTTTATTGAAGTTAATGTTTGTTTTATTTCAAATAACAAAGGCATTTTGTTTAATGGTATAGTTATATATAATAATCCTGACTGTGACAAATGCATTGCTTTGTCAATGTTTTATATACCAGATTTTACTTTTTTTTTTAAGCAGTGATGCATGAAATAGGAAGCCTTTAGAATTTAGAGATGCAACTTTAGAAACGCTCCTAAAAAAGCAGCACGTACATTTAATATACCACAACTTTTTTTTTAGCTGTGATGCACAAAATCTTCAGAGATGCTCTTTCTGTGCAGACAGTATATACCTTTTAAAAGTACAAATGCTCCATGTTATCATATTTAGCATGTGATGCATGAAATGGGAAGAATTCAGAGATGCTCCTTCAGTGCATTTAACATATCAATACGTTTTTAAAAGCAAAAACTCTTCACGCTACTGTGATTAAAGCTACATTCACGAGAGTTGAGGTGCAGAACTGACCGGTGAAGACCTCCTGGACGCTGCGTGAGGAGCTCTGCTGGGGCCCGGTCCTGAGGGTCTCCTCGGAGCCACTGGTTCTGGACGGCAGCGAGCGGAGCTCCTCGGTCCAGTCTGCAGAGCGGCTGATGGGGCCGGTGATGCTGTAGGAGCGCTGGCGCTGGACGCGGCTCCTCGGGGCCCACTCCGGCCCCCGGCGGGTGGTCAGAGGGCTGTGCGAGGGTGAGGGAGCGGGTGAGCAAGAGGGCGAGCTCAGCTGGCGGGTGGTGGTCTTGATGTAGGACGTGCTGATGGGCGGATAGGGCTTGACCGCAGACTTCAGCAGCCGTGTGGCCAGAGGACTCTCTGGAGGGAACGACACACTGCTCTTACGCCGCTGGACCAGCTCCTCAATGACCGTCAGACACTCCAGAGACCCAGCTGACCTACACATAACAGACCAGAATCAGGATCCGTAACACTTTATTAGATAGTCAACATTTGGTCACCATTGACTTCCATAGTAGGAAGAAAAATGCTATGAGAGTCAACGGTGACCAAAACAGCCTGCTTACAAACTCTCTGAAGAAATATCTTCCTTTTTGTTCAGCAGAACAAAGAAACTCGTTTGGAAATACTCGAGGGTACTACATACTACATACTGACTAGCAGAAACTTCTTCTAACCCTAAACCTACCCTAATCATCAACACTAACCACGTATAAATGAAAACTGACTGAAGTTACTGAGTGAAGTGTGAAGTCTTTAGGAGACCTGATGGAAGACATACTGCAGCTTTGCTTTGATAATATTACTGAATATGATCCAGATGTAGCATTTGTCAAAAAATGTGGGGGTTTTTTCAGCTTTTTGCTCAAGTAGTAGTAGTATATACTTAACGCCATGTCAGCATCATAGGCTATTTACATGGCAAAAACAAATACAATAAAAATAAGCTACACTACATAAGATTTTTCTAGTTTAACATATGACAAAAATAATACTAAACTCTTTAAGCGAGTTTTCTACATACATTAAAAGCAGGACAGTCTAATAAAATATGTTTTACAGAAAGAAGACCCTTGATTGGAGTAGAATCTGCTAAACACTACTCCATCAAATATACTTTTAAAAGAGATTAAAACTGTTTGAAATTTCTGGATGCAATTTAATTTCTGTACATGTATCCCACTCTTCTTGCCACTTATTTAATATATATATAACAATTAATAATAGGTCTGACCTCTGAGGAGGAATGTGACATCATAGTGCTGTCAAACAATGAATCACATATAAAATAAGAGTTTTCTTTACATAATACGTGGGTGTGTATACTCTTATGAATGGTTACATCATTTTTAAATCAGTTTTAGTTTGTAAGAATAGAATTTAGAGATGCAACTGTAGAGTTGTTCCTAAAAGTTGCATGTACACCAGATTTGTTTTTAGCAGTGATGCATGAAATCTTGAGATGCTCCTTCTGTGCATATTACATATTGATTAACTAAAAGTACAAATGCTCAATATTACTGTCAAATTAATCACATACAAAATAAGAGTTTTGTTTACCTAATGTGTGTTTACTGTGTATATTTACTATGAATATATTTTTATTATAAATACAAACCCATGTATGTATATATTTAGGAAATCATATTATTTTTTTATGACTGCAAAGATGCAATATTGCCAAAGCTTGAAATATATGTGAAGATATGTAATAATAACAACCAAAAGATCAAAATAATAGGAAAAAAAGTCCTTAATTTTAAACCTAAATTAACAGTGTAACAAATTAGAATTATATACACGTTTGTAAATATTTTCAAAATATATACTGTATGTGTGTTTATATATACATAATAAATATACACAGTACACACACATTTATGATGTAAACAAAAGCTAATTTTGGATGCGATTAATTGTGATTGTTTGATATCACAAAATTTGTTTACTTCCTGATTAAAAGCCTCCTGCAGCTTTTTGCTGAACATGAAATCTAGCTACACTCAAGTGTTGATAATAAAACAATGCCTGAAGCTAGAATAAAACGGATTGTTTTGTTTGAAAGTATAAAGTCTGATCTTATTTTGATGCACTGCATGTTCATATACTCATACAATAACATATTCTGTGGGCCATGATGAAATTTTAGTGAAAATAAGTAAAGTGCCGTCAGTAGCTGGCAACTTTTTGTTGGGTTTTTTTTTTGTTTTTTTTAAGAAATGCTGAGTGGTAAAGAGTGTAAGGTGTAGCCAGTTATCCGCTGTACCTGAGGTCAGAGGCTGTGTCCGTGCTCGGAGGAGAGCGGTCATCATCTTCCACTGCCTCCACGGCGCTCTCGAAGGACGCGGTCAGGTCAGGGAAGCTGGTGGTGCTGTCTGTCGGAGCCACCTCTGAAGGAGCAGCAGGAGGAGGAGGAGGAGAAAGAGGGGCCTCGGGCTCTTTTGTGAGCGTTTCCACGGTGACCGGAGCACAAAGGGCCTCCTCGGAGAGCCCGTTCACCGCCGGCTCCTCCCCGGAGAGCACAATGCCGTTTTTGGGAAAGGCTTCAATCACGGTGAAGGGCTCGGAGTCGGGGGTGGGAGTGTGTTTAGCGTCCGCGGTGTGTCTGCAGTCCCACGGAGCCTGGAGCATCACGCCCTGCTTCAGACGGATGGCCTGCTGGATATCGGCCAGGAGATCCTCCTGTTCCGCCGCCGAGTGGAAGCTGTACATGTCCGTGTCCGAGCCAGAGCTCGCCACCTTCTTCTCCTCCTCCAGACGAGGATGCTCAGGCTCGTCGAGCTCATCTCCGGAGAGGTCAGGAGTCTTGTTGCAGAGCGACGGAGCGCTTCTGTCCAGCTCTTCTCTGGATGCGCTCTTAGCCTTGCTGTGCTGCTTGCGCTTGCGTATGTGAGGGAACACCGAGGATCGGTCGCTTCTGTTTTTCTTCTTCCCTCCCTTGCCTCTCTTTGTGGCATCGTGAGTGTCGTCCAGCGCCGCGCCCTCAGAGCGCTTCGGCTTTCCATCCTGATTGCCCATGATGAGCGTCTCTCTCACGCCATGACGGCTCGGAGCTGTGCGTCTGCGCAAGCGTCCGCTCGACTCGCTCTCGCTCTCAGAGGAGGAGGAGAGAGCGAGGGAGGAGGAGGCAGTGATGAACGAGAGCAGCTCGCTGTCTTCCTCTCCTCTGCAGAAGGGAGGGACGTCTGCGTCTGCGTCTGCGAGGGGGAGGATGTACTGCTGCCGTCTGCCCAGACTCAACGTCTCAAACAGCTTCTGAATCTGCATCGCGACACACTTTCTCTCACACACACCAGCTACAGCACACACACACCAATTCAGTGCAAGCTGAAATAAATCTTAGTATGACTCAGCTTTGTAAAATAATGTAATGTAAAAGCAGCAGACATAAGAGCACAGCTGTATTTGTAGAAATACACAACAATACACTGTATGAGTGACAATTATACATTTCTCTTTTATGCTACAAATCATTAGGATATTAGGTAAAGATCATGCTCCATGAGGATATTTTTTATTTTGTTTACATTTTTGTCCATTAGTAATATGCATTGCTAAGGACTTCATCTGGACAACTTTATAAATGATTTTCTCAACATTTCGATTTTTTATATCTATATTATATTCTATATTATATATCTTTTATACTTCACCAGTGCAAAGATGATTTATTCAGCTGAAATGGTCCTTTATGACTGGTTTTGTGGTGCAGGTGTTTCAGTGAAAACAGGAAGAAAATAAGTTTTATTCGAGAACCGACAGCAGTTAAACAGTGTTATTGTAGGAATATTGAGATACTGTTGTAGTTTTGAATTTGTTTTATTTTTATATTTTCTGCTTATGTATTTTTTTCTTTATATTTTCTGCTTCATAGTTTTTATTTATTTATTTATCTCTCTTTTATGTTAAATTATGTTGCTTTGTTTCATTTTTCTTACTTTTTGTTTTTAAATTTTGTTCTTTCAGCTTTAGTTTATGTACATACAGTATACACACACACATGCATGCATACACATACACACACACGTATATATATATATACACTACCAGTCAAAAGTTTGGAAAAAGTAAGATTTGTAATATTTTTTAAAGATGTTTCTTTTGTTCATCAAGGCTGCATTTATTTGATCAAAAATACAGGAAAAAAGTAATATTGTGAAATATTTTTACCATTTATTATTATGATTTCTGAAGATCATAATATTTCATAATATTACATTTTTTCCTGTATTTTTGATCAAATAAACGCAATCTAACGGTTTCCAAACTTTTTAATAATTTTTGCATTTAAGTTAGCTTTTTTTTTTATTTCACGTAGCAAAAACAAGTGGTTTTAGTTGCAGATTTATAAACTATAATAACCCTGGCTTAAAAGATTAAAATCTTTTGTAATATTTAAAATACCTATTGTTTAAATAAGTTACTACTGTTTCTATCTAGTGTACATAAGTATTAGTTTAGGTAATATAAACATTTATGTTCTCTGATGTTTGTGCATTTGACTTATTTGAAGGATTTATGGCCATTTTCACTGGAAAGACATATTTTTATGCTGCAATGATTTATTTGATCAATAATTTTGTATCTACTGCCAAATTAAACATGCTGCAGTTCTATCCAACGCAATCAGAAATAATTAATATCCTATGTGCATTTAATCGATTATTTGAAAGTTTAATATAATCTGATAATAATCCAAAAAACTCTTAATGAAAGGAAACTCAACAGAAGTGTTTCTATTTCAAACCCTGCACTGACACAAACACTAGTTATTATGATTTACACATAAATACACGCACCCTTAGGCCTAAATATACCAATGAAAAATGTTAGATTTATATATAATATATTTAGATATAATATAGATCACATACACGTGTGTGTGTGTGTGTGTGCATGTATATATATATATACACACACAAACACACAATTTTTGAAATACATACACGTGTTTATATATACACACGACTTTAATGCCAGAAATAATAAAATAAAATAATAGAACTCACTTCTGTAGATCTTTAGTGATCCACCTGAATCTGAAACCAATTAGAAAAAAGAAAAGAAGCTAAAGGGCTTCAAGTCTGCTTCTTGAGAAAAACATGGATGCGATGTTACACCTGCCTCACTATCAACACACACTCATGGATTTATTGTGTTCTTCTGCAGCAGATGATCGTGTGCTTGTCTCGTGTTACTCACTCATCAATCACTGCTGTAGATGTAAGCCTCCGTCACAACCGTGTGTGTGTGTGTGTGTGTGTGTTTCCCGCCGGCAGGATCTAATTGGACACCTGTGCTGTACGTCACCTGACGCAGGATTCCCGCCTCGACAGCGACACCCAGCGGCCGCTCTCAGTCATTACACGCAGAACACGCTGCATCAGTGACGTTTAACACACTTTGATACAGAAAAACGTCCATATTGATCTAGGTTTGTTTAAATACTCCTAATAAATGTGTGATATAACATTAAAAGGCTTCTTTCACTAAATGGAGGATTAGGAAGGCGTTTGTTTTACACATGTAAAATAATTCAGTAATGAATAAATAATAATAAAAGAAGAAGGTTTAATGGTTACATATTGATTTAATAAAAAAAAAAAAACTATTGCCACTAAAAAGTTGTAAAGTTTGTTTTTTTTTAAATTTAAACATAACATTTTCTATAATTATTTTATGCCATGCAAAACTCCAATGCCTGATGTATTTAATAATTATTGTATTTGTGTGTGTGAATACTGGTGTGAATAGATTTACAAGAATATCAGTCTGTGTAAAAAAACAAACAAACAAAAAAACAGCACTGGATGAATGTATTACTGTAAGTATTTAGCACCTTATACAAAATATATAACCACAAAAACACAGTTGGTTTTATTGATCAAACATCTCAGTATAGACAAAACTCATATAACTTTGTACAGCAGTTTATAATTCATCACTCGCAGTGCTATAGTAATCAATATAAAGACGAGTATAGTCCTGAATAAAGAAACAGTGAACCAAAGTGTTTCAGAAAGTGTGTGTTTAACAATCTTATGCTTTCAGATCAGAAAATAAATAATGATTTATATAGCTATATATATATATATATATATATATATTAGATATTTCTTATGACCACTAGAGGGAAGTGTGACTCTATATTTGATCTGAGATCTTGTAAAAGCCTCAGTGAGATTTGATCTTCTGAAGTCAGTCCATCTGAAACACATAAACAATACTGGATCTGGACATTCAGAATCATCTGTTTCTGTTACAGCAGTGTGTAATGTTACGACATGATCTCTGATACTCCAAACATACTGGAAAAACAACAAATATTCACAGGAAAGACAGACATTATCAGCCAGTCGTTCAAATCTCTGTGAAAATCACACGTTTTACCCAGAGCACATCTGAAATCCCCATCATAATCAGAGATATAAGTTCATTTTCAGAGTGATTTCCATGTTTTTGAGGGCATATTGTTTTCTAACCATATAAAAACACACATTTATTTATTTGTAATCAAACACCACTCCATCTTAGCATTCAAAGACAATCTGAACTACTTAATATGACAGAAACAGGCACTAAACTCCCAACCAGATATGCATAGAACACAATAATCAAATATTTCGAATCACAAATAAAAGAGGAATCCATTATTGATCATTTTCCTCCCACATTGTACATTTATAGAGTTGTTGTATTTTTTGCCGCAGACACTCCTGAACCAGCTTGAGGTTGTTTCTGCTGTAAAAAAAAAAGGAGGATAAAATCCTGCAGAAGTGCTCAAACAGCAGCATTTGTTCAGTGAGGTCACGACCTTACAGTTCAGGTCAAGTGCACACTACAACATTAACATTTACACTCACAGCTTTGTTTTGTGGCATACAGGTTCATACACGTTTACTTTTATGCATACGGCAGACGCTTTTATCCATTACATTCAATGTCTACATTTCATCAGTTCATGCATCCCCTGAAAATCAAACCTATGACCCTGCTGTTGCAAGCCTACTGTTTGAGCCATTTACACTGATGCATTTGCCAGATGGCTTTAAATTGGCTTGAATTGCATTTAAGGTATAGATTAGTTCATGCATTTCCTGGGAATCGAACCCATGACCCTGCTGTTGCATGCCATGATGTAACCTCCTACATTTATGCATAAATCCAAAGTGCATCCCCTGGGAATCGAACCTTGCAGTTTAAGCCATTTACATTTATGCATTTGGCAGATGCTTTTATCTAAATTGAATTGCATTTAAGGTATACATTGGATTAGTTCATGAATTCCTGGGAATCGAACCCATGACATTAGTGTAGCATGCCATGATCTAGCCTCCTACATTTATGCATTTGACAGATGCATAAATCCAAAGTGACTTGCATTGCATTTAAGCTATAAACTGGATCAGTTCATGCATCCCCTGGGAATCGAACCCATGACATTAGCATTGCATTTCATGATTTGTTCAAGCCATTTACATTTATGCATTTGACAGATGCTTTTATCCAAACTGACTTGCATTGCATTGAATATATACACTGTATACATTGGATCAGTTCATGCATTCCCCAGGAATTAAACCCATGACCTCAGTGTTGCGAGTGCAACAATCTCCTCTTGGAGCTGCAGGAACACTGCAGAAATCATCAGGTCATTTCCTCCCCGGCTGAATCCCAGCATGAGTCTCTCACAGTTTACACTTCTCAAAACGCAGGAGGGTTTTGCACTTGTTTTTACACTGATTTGAACAGAACAGGAAAAAGAAGCCAAAAAAGCAGGGCTGTGATGGTGTTTGTGGAGCCGTGGGCAGCAGGTTTTTTCTGGCTCCGTCTTCCCACGGCCTCCCTCCGCTGGAGCTCGTCTCTGCTCTCAGGGGCTCAGATACAGAGGAATATCAGTATTTCACACAAGTATCTAACCAATGGTTTATCTGACATTAAAAAGTTTCCACATTTAATTGTACTTCGGTACAGTTTCTGCATTAGAAATCACTTCAGGCATCAGTCTGGAGGTTTCTGCTGCATTCTCACAGATTAAAAAAAGTCAGACTTTAATATTACAACATTATACTAACTAGAAGTAACTTTGAAAGTTTACTCTCATTAGAGTATTAGTAGAGTGTTTGGTTAGGGTTAGTAGAATAAGTCGACATATACTTACATTATAGTCAGTGCTGGGCAGATTACTTACAAACTGTAACTAATTATAAATTACATGAGGAAAATACATATCGCATATCGGATTACACATGTTTAGTAATGCATTGACTACTTTTGGATTACTTTTAGATTACTTTTGCCATTACTTGTAAGAAAATATATTTTGTGCTTTACTGACAACATCATGAAGAGTGTAGTACAATCTCATTAAAAGTACTTAGCTTTTGGTAGCTGATTACCTAATATTATCCCTAGATATTAGGCAGACGGTCTACTAATACTCCAAAGACTGCTAGTAGACATGTATATGCAAAGATACTTATAGTTAAGTGGACTGTTGTAATAAAGTGTTACCCTAAAAACATGAAGTGCTTTGGTTTTGTAGTGTGCACTTGACTTAAAGTGGAAATACATATTTAAAACATTCACCAGGACCAAGCAGAGGCTTGTTTCAGTACAACAGTACAAAATCACAGAGAAGCACAGCCACATAAACCCCTGTGAAACACATAAACCAGATCTGTCAATGTGAATAGAGATAGTTCACCCAAAAACACTGACGTCCGCAGTATTTTCTTCTACTATAGTGGTCAGTGGATAGCAGCTGCTTTTGGTTCCCAACATTCTTCAGAATATCTTCTTCTGTGTTCAGCAGAAGACAGAGAGCTTTGAGGGAGTGTAAATGAGGACAGAATGATCCTTTTTGGGTGAACTCTTCCTTCAGCATTAAATTAAAGTCAAAACAAAGCTTATTTTACATACATTATGAGGCAAACCTGTAAGAAAATAATGTAGGGTTGGACAAAGAGATTGATTTAACGCTCTGGTTTTGTTCATTTAGCAGTCACGGTCAAAACTGAGTGGAAATCATAATCATGTTAAAATGTTGTTTAATATACTGTATTTCATTTCAATATGATCTTTCATATTTTGTATTTTGAGTGTGATTCATGTTGCTAATTAATATCCATATCTAAATTATGTATTATTTTCTGTATAAATGTAAAAAAGAAATTAATAATAATATAAAAAATATTAATAAATTTTGCAGTATTTAAGTTAAAAACAGAGCAAAAGTATTTAAAATTCATTGAATTGAGGCAGATGTGTTCCAAAAAAAATAAAGTAAATCACTTATAATACCAGGAAGTAGCCATTAGATGGCAGTAGAGCTGTAAATATTCAGTGCTATGCATTGCTTATTTACTGAGCAGTGTTTTCAGGCACAATTACTTTTTTCTGCATTGTGGCTGATTTGTAGGTTGTATACACAAAAACACAACACAACAACACAAATGGGACTATTTACGACAATTTAGCTTTTTCAAATCAAGTCCACGATTTTTTTTTGGGGTCACACAACAACTGCCATAAAAGTCACAGAGTTTCAGATGAAGTAGTGATTTTTAACATTTCCAAACATTTATTTATTTGTTTTGGTCTAAAATGACCGAACAACACCAGAGGGTTAAAAAACATGAGCCCTTAAATACCGCATGTCCCACCCGACTCTGTTTCAGTAGAAAATACATCACCACAGGAAAGAAAACATCTCATTTGTGTAGGTTTATCTGTACAGGGTGCAGCAGACGTTTGATTCTGAAGTCACACAATCCATCGTGTCCAGCTTTAACTGACCTGTGAACTAGTGCTGGGCAACGATTAATCGCGATTAATCACATACAAAATAAAGGTTTGTGTTTATGTGACCCTGAATCACAAACCCAGTCATAAGGGGCAGTTTTTTAAATTGAGTTGTACATATCAATTAATAAATGTCTGGTTTGTTAGGAGATACAACTATTAGAAAATCTGGAATCTAATATTCTAAATATTGAGAAAATCAGCTGTAAAGTTGTTCAAATGAAGCTCTCAGCAATGCATATTACTAATCAAAAATAAAGTTTTTGATATATTAGTGTTGTTTAATTGTAAACTTAATAAAAATGATTGTTTACATAATATACTGTATGTGTTTGTGTGTGTGCTGTGTTTATTTATTATGCATATATAAATACACACTCATGCATGCATATATTTTATTTGTTTATATATTAACTATATTGACATACAATACAAATTAAATGAATATAAATATAAACATGTAAATATATATGTGTGTGTGTTAATATATAAATAATACATATACACAGTACACACACATATGTAAACAAAAACTATTTTGGATGCAATTAATCACAATTAATCGCTTGACAGCACTAGTATATATTCATATTATTTTACATTTTTTCTTAAATATATACATGCATGTGTGTGTATTTATTTATATATAATAAATATACACATATATCACGAACACAAAAATGTTTATTTTGGATGCGATTAAACGCAATTAATCGTTTGACAGCACTAGTATATATTATTATAATTTTATAATTTTTCTTAAATACATGCATGTATGTGTGTTTATTTATACATCCGTAATAAATATACACATTTATCCTGTGCATAAAAACTTTTATTTTGGATGCGATTAATCAGCACTAGTATGTATTCTTATTATTTTTTAATTTTTACGTCATAAATATCCACATATCATGTACACAAAACCTATTAAATTGGATGTGATTAATCACAAATAATCGCTGCCCAGCGCTGAATACTGTCCAGTCCTTCAGTTCGGACACACAGAGCTCCTCTAGTTCTCCGCGGGGCTCTGTCTCCGGTAAACAGCCCCGGGCTGCCTCTGCTGGAGCGTTTTGTTGGGTTTGTTGGGTTTACTCGTCTGCTGCCAGCGACACAGCAGGATGGATCTGAAGGTGGTACGGAAGGTCTTGTTGCAGAGAGCGTAACACATGGGGTTGACGGTGCTGTTGACGTAGCACAGCCAGTATCCCAGAGCCCAGAGCGTCTCGGGGATGCACTCGTCACAGAACGCATTGACCAGGACCATGATGTTATACGGCGTCCAGGTGATGATGAAGGCCAGGAGGATGGCACTCAGCGTCTGCGCCGCTTTCTTCTCTTTCACCAGAGACACCTTCTTGCGCTTGTTGACCTGTGTCTTGGTCTTGCAGGGGAAGCGTTTGGCGTCTTTGCTGTCGGGTTGATCTTTGGAGTCCAGTCCCTTTCTGGAAGGTTTCGCGTCTTGCTGGAGGTTCGCAGAGATGGAGTACATGGCCTCTCCGTCTTCCTCCTCCTCATCATCCGACTGGTTGAGGGACACAACAGTTTCGTTATTATTCCAGCTATCGCTGCTAGATCGGTCCGTCTCACTGCCATGACTCCTCCGAGCTTTACGACTCAGCGGCCAGAACCAAAATCGGCCTGTTTTGGTTCTCCCTGAGTTTCTCTGGTGGAGCTCGTAACTGCGCGAGCTTCCCGGATTCCCCACGCTGTAAAAAATTCATCATGAATCAGTGAATCAATTTTATAAAAGAAACTGTGGTTCAGTGTTGTATAGAGAAAAAAAATTTGAACTTTTTACTTATAAACCTAAGAGATAAGCTTTCTTCATGCTTCAGGAAAGCTACTTGCAAAGCTCCTTGAGAAACTCTGCGATTAATCGCGATTAATATATACATGTAAACATTTTCAAAATATGTACTGTATGTGTGTGTATTTATATATACATAATAAATATACACAGTACACATACATATATTATGTATTCAAAAACATTTATTTTGGACACGATTAATCGCGATTAATCATTTGACAGCACTATAATGTAAACTGATATGTCCTACTGACACACTACAGCAAAAAATATAAAGATATAGTGTTATTAAAAATAAATACTAGTGTTCTAATCGTTTTGGCCAGAACTCTATGTGTAATATTCAGAGATGGACAGTAGTGAAGTATTTTTACTGTATACTTTAATTTTTAAGTATTTTTTTGTCTTTTTCTTTGGAAAACTTTCACTACATTCTGAAACATAATGTTGCACTTTTTATTGATAAATAAAAGTTTTTGGGTTTTTTTTACCTTTAATACCTTTAATTGTACTCAAAAAAACCCTCTTTGAATTACTTTTACTTACGCAAAACTGGAAAATCGCATAAAACATATGAGAATAAAGCACCATTTCCATCCAATGAGTTTTAATTTAAAGTTTCGTTTTTCATGCACATATTTAGAATCTTTTTTTTCCCCCCAATCTTCCAAAATGCATATTAAAAAAAGGTGGATGGAAACACAAAGGCTAATGTTACCAAAGGATTAAAGACTTGAATATCGCATAAAACATTTGCAGAAAAATATTTTTACGACAGATTTTGCTCAGGCATTTCACAACAACCAAAATGTTGTCAAAACATGTCAGATGCTGTGAACGAGATCGGTCGAGTTATCCCGTCTCACAGTGCAAACTAGCGTGTGTTTTTTTATGCGCATGGAGGAATTTATTTGCAAATGTGTTTCCATCGTAGTTTATGAAATTTATTTTCTTATCGGATAAAAGGTTTATCCTACTCAAATGTTCGCTTAAGTTTTTATGCACATTTTTAGAATTTATGCATGTAAGACAATTATACAGAGATACTTTGACGACTGACTTTGCTTGAGCATTTCAGAACGACCATAACAGCATATAGATGCTGTGAACGAGATCGTTTGAGTTATCCCGTCTCATAGCACAAACTCACATAACTTTTTTGATGCGCATGGAGTAATTTACTCAGCAAACGTGTTTCCATCATACATATTTCACTAGTTCACACTTCCTCATTAATTAAATATAGAATTTGTTTTTTGAATTGATTTATAGGGTCTGTGACTTCGGGTAATTACTATCTTACTGAATGATGAGGAGGTGAAAGGGGCGGAGGAGGGATGCAGAAAAAACGAGATGCCGGATGAACAGAAATAAGCTCTATTTAAAGGGAAGACTTTTAGCTCTGATATGCTGGTCGGATAATAGGCTGATTGGGAAACGAGTGTCAGCTGTGATTAGCCGTTCGTATGTGCTCCTCCTGAAATTTGTTTATCTCTAAACATCATTTATGCATATTTTTTCTTATCGGATAAAAAATTTCAAGTTTAGTTTTTTATGCACATTTGTAGAATCTTTTTTTGCCAATATTCCAAAATGTGCATAAAAATAGGTGGATGGAAACATAGCTCATGTCGATGGCTCATACCATTTTTGCACAGACTCCTCCGGACTGCCTTGGTTCCCTGAACCCTTGAGTCCGGCGAGCTCTTTGGAGCGGTTCTCCGTCTCCTTGTAGATCCTCCAGTAGAGGATGGTCATGATGGTCACAGGCAGATAGAAAGCAGCTATCGCTGTGCAGAAAGTGGTGATTGGCTCCGAGAGGAACTGGATGTAGCACTCATTCGAAGGAACTGTCCGCTGTCCGACGAAATACTGCCAGAAGAGGATAGC
Source organism: Enteromius mattozi (assembly GCA_032359235.1). Taxonomy (NCBI): domain Eukaryota; kingdom Metazoa; phylum Chordata; class Actinopteri; order Cypriniformes; family Cyprinidae; genus Enteromius; species Enteromius mattozi. The sequence goes on along the minus strand of JAUMHE010000009.1, from coordinate 3,277,429 downwards.
CGGAGCCCAGAGAATGAAGGAAATGGACCAGGCCAGACCAATCATGGTCATGGCTCTCTTAGTGGTTCGTTTGGCTCTGTAGGTCAGCGGACGGGTGACGGAGAAGTACCGGTCAAAGCTAATGACCAGCAGGTTCATCACCGAAGCGTTGCTGGCCACGTAATCGATGGCCAGCCACAGATCGCAGGCCCAGTTCCCAAGCGCCCAGTGGTTCATGATTATATACGTAGTGTAGAGGTTCATCGAAAGCACTCCGATGATGAGGTCTGCGAAGGCCAGGCTCAACAAATAGTAGTTATTCACCGTTTTTAACTGCTTGTTGACTTTGAAGGACACCAGGACCAGGATGTTACCAGTGATGGTGATTAAAGACAGCGAGCCGCACAGGAACACGATCATCACGATCTGCCAGACCGTGTGTCCTCCGGGAGCATCCGGCGACTCGCTGGAGACAAGAGAGCCGTTTCCAGTCAGATTGGAGGCTTGCGAATCATTGGCAGTCCGGAGGTCATGTGGGACGAACGTTGTGTCGGGATTGGCTCGCATCCCCGGGGAGCTGTTGGTCAGGAATAACCCGGGCTCGGCACTCAGCGTCTGGTTCATGGTGGCATATTCTGTGGGCGAAGCTGACAGACCAGAGGCATTACATTTAGATTTAGTCATTTCATCCAAAGTGACAATAGAAGCAATCCGAATCAATAAAAGAGCAATGATACGCAAGTGCTTAACGCAGTAAACATATATTATATAATAATATATTATTATTAAAAAGAAGCTAACTTCTAAAATATATACAGTATTATATTATATTACTATTAAAAATAATTTAACACAATATTACAGTTTTTGCCTATTGCTTACACACTAAAATGCTTATATTAAAAATTGCTTAAAAAAATGCTTAGACTAAATCCTCAAGACCTAAAATTCTTGTAGCTTATCTTAAACACAGTGTAACCATAGCTTACAGTTTTTCTCGATTGCTAAAACACTAAACCCTATTGTCTGAACCAGATTCTCAGTTGCCAGAACCCACTTATTGAATCGCTCACTCTTTTGGCAAAACCATAAGCACTTTTCACCTGTTTAGACACATCTTGTCAACACATTGTCATTGTGATGCAC
>JAUMHE010000009.1:3230584-3257320 GCA_032359235.1 Enteromius mattozi | reverse complement strand
CTCACTCACTCACACAGAGACAGACAGACACACACACACACACACACACACACACACACACACACACACACACACACACATAGAGACACATAGAGACAGACAGACACACACACACACATAGAGACACATAGAGACAGACAGACACACACACACACATAGAGACAGACAGACAGACACACACACACACACACACACACATAGAGACAGACAGACACACACACACACACACACACACACAGAGACAGACAGACAGACAGACACACACACACACACACACACACACATAGAGACAGACAGACACACACACACACATAGAGACAGGATAGACACCTAGATACCTGTTTGCCATTGTGTGTGACGGAGGACAGGATGGTTCTGAGGGTCTTGAAGCCCATGGCGATGTCCAGCAGGTGAGCAGCAAAGAAGAAGTTGTTGTAGTGTCCGAGGATGGACATGCTCATGTACCAGGCCAGATACAGGAACGACTGCAGGACACAAACCAGATCAGATCAGACCTGACCAAACCAGCACAGACCACACACACACACACGAGGAGCAGTACTGACGTTATCAGTGAAGACAACCCCCAGCTTCCAGATCTGATACTTCACATCCACCGAGTTCAGTCTGGAAACGAGACAGAGAACGGCCAGTGAACCCAGCATTCATCAGTCACACGAGCAATGCTTGAAAAATCATTTGTAATATTAAGATTGATTATTAATGTCATGTGAGGGATTGTGTTACACATTACTGCCCCCTGCAGGGTGAGCTGAATTAACCGTTATATATTGTGATTTCAATTCAAGAAGACAGAAGCTGTTTCTGTTGGTGGATGATATATGAACACACACACACACACACACACTTACACTGCAGCCAGTGAACTGTCTCTCTTTGGTTTCTTTTTCTCGTGTGCGTCACTGAAGTCCAGCGCAGCTTTATCCATCCCTAGCAGCTCGCTGATCCGATCATGTCCATAAAACTCTCCATACTTATCCATCACCTACACACACACACAGAGTGTTGATTCAGATAGACTTTATCATATCTGTTCATCTGTCTGTATGTGTGTAAATGTCTCCAAACTCACCTTCCGCTTCACAAATTTATCCCAGTAATTGTTTGGGAAGGACCTGAGAGACAGAGATGAATTTCCCTCATTAGATCACAGACACACTTCAATAAATCACAGAGATCCTCATGAAACAACAGCAGGGAAGATTTATGAAATGATGATAAAATCCAATCCTTTAACACTAGAAATATACATGTGCACGCTACCATTACAAAAATAATGTTTTTATTGGAATTTGTAAAGAATCATATTTCATTTAAAAATGTCATTTTGGACATTTTTACTTTGCTATCTTATTCTCTGTACATTTAATGAACATTGTTTATGTTTATTATTAGATTTGTATTTAATTCAATCTCAATAACCCTTATTTGGGAAACCCTGATTTAATTAATGGATTTATATTAAAAATAATGACAGTGGTATTCTTTCTAAATAGAAATGGTCTCATAACTTTAATTTAATGTAATGATTTAAACATGTTAAATGTTGTTTTAATATTGTGTGAAATTCCACACAAACTGAATCTGTATGCCAACAACTAAAATAATAGAATGAAAACAAAAATGTGTATCCATGAATGATTTGAAAATGCTTTGATATCAGAGGCACAGAGAAATAATGTGTCTGAGCAGCACATCTTCATTCTTTAAAATGATGCAGTATTTTCGCTCTGCCCTCCAGCGCTAGTATTCGTCACTGGGTCGCCTCATTACAGAGATATTCCTGACTGAACTCAGTTCAGGTGACCCATGAGCCTCGTCTGTCACTCACTGTGTGTTGATGACCAGTCGGTCCCACTGGCCTTTAATATCATCCTCTGAGGGCTGTTCAGTGATGTACAGACCGTCAAACTCTAGCTTCCTGGCCACTTCCTTCTCACGCTTGAAGATGACCAGAGGAACCTGGAGGAGAAACAACACGATCATTCAGAGTACAGGTGATTTAAATAATAACTGGAGCGTTTATTAAAACCTCTTTAGATTGATTCTGCTGGGCATTTCATCTTTCATGTAAATCTGACAGGTTTATTGTTTCAATAACTGGATTTCATTAGCATAAATGAAACTGTATGCCTCGCTTTCATTATTAGGAAATCAGATCCTGTGCCTTGTGTGAATAATATCACAGCTGAGGTCATGTGATCTGTCAAACTCGACAGTGTTCTGCAGACAGAATGTGCTTTGGATGAGTTACTGGCCGCTGAGAGAATACAACCATCAAACCCACTAATAAATAATCAATTTAGTGCTTGATTTGAACTCTTTCCCAGGGAATGTTCCGTGTTCTCTCTGTTACACTCTACGGGGCGCTATCACATGTCTCCTGAATGAGTCTATAAAGTGCCGATCAAAAACACAGACCAGGAAGACGCAGAAACCAGCAGTCTCTTTTGTATGGAAGCCCATTTCCGCAACTGAATAAAAAAAAAAAAAAAGGTTATTGCGAATTTTTTCTCAGAATTGTGAGTTATAAAGTCCCAATTGGGAAAAAAAGTGAGAATTGCATGATATAAACTCACAATTGCGAGTAAAAACATCAGAATTGTGACTTCATATCTCACAATTCTGACTTTTTTTCACAATTGGGACTTTATAACTCGGAAGTCTGACATTATAACTCCCTACTGCGAGTTTATATCTCACAATTCTGAGAAAAAAGTCACAATAAGCATTACATTTTTTGTGCATATGCATCTGAAAAATAATGCAATCATCAACACTAACTACATATAATTGAAAACTAACTGAAGTTACAGACTGAAAAGTGTTGAAGCTTTAGGAGATCTGATGGAAGACATCTACTGCAGCTTTGCTTTATTGATATTACTGTATATGATCCAAATGAAGTATTTGACAAAAATGCTCAAAAACTTAAAATGTTGCTTTTTTTATGAAACCTACCTACATTCAAGTGTTGATAAAAAAGCAATGCTTTTTTAAGAGATTTTACACAAAAGCTTGTTATGATGTTTTGGTTTCAGTGCAGTGCTCCTGAAGCTGATGGTCCTGTACCTTCAGGCAGTAGTAGCCGATGATGCAGAAGAAGGAGATGACGGTGTGCAGGATGGCTAAGATCCTCAGCGTGGGCTCCATGTAGCCGCTGCTCTCCTCCAGCACAAAGTGAACGGTGTCAGGCCGAGCACCGGGGACAGGGCCAGGGCCCCCCAGAGGATCCCACCTCACGCTGGAGTCTGAAGATGAGCCAAACAACACCTCCTTCCCCTCAGAGACGGCCGAGGACGTGGATACCTGAACCACAGGCAGAAGTGCACTTTTATGACCAGAAACGTATGTTCTACATGTCAAAAAATACATTTGTGATCCTGATCCTAATTTTAATCATCTTTAAAGCTGTCCAAATTGAAGTTCTTAGCAATGTATATTACTAATCAGAAAGTTTTGATATATCTACAGTAGGACATTTACTAAATATCTTCATGGGACCTGATCTTTACTTAATATTCTAATGAAAAAGAAGAATCAATAATGTTGAACCATACAATGTATTGTTGTGTCTTTCTACACGTATATCTACCTTGTAAAACAGCAGAATGAAGTTGATTGCAAAGGCCACAAACAAAGCCAACATTCTCATGTTGTAGAAGTTTCGTGCAAAGTAGTTCTGCAGGAGAAGAGAGAGACAGGGCATCAGTGTGAAGCAGCGACGGCTCTGAGAGACCCTGAGATCTCCGGGACTCTCACCAGCAGCTTGCGTTGATAAGCGATGATCTTCTTCCAGAAGGCCGACTCCTGCAGATCAGGCTCATAGTGCTGTCTGACCTTCCTCTTCACCGCTTCCTCCTTCTTCTTCTGTGCTTTCTCTCCGTTTTCCCCTCTTAGAAAGAGACCAATCAGAACTCAGTGTGCAGGGATTGTGATAGTGACATCAAGGCTATCTTTTACACATTTCCACTTACTCAGCTTTCTCAGGCACTGATTTGGTCTCCTCTCCAGCTTCATTGTTGTCTGCTGAAGATGAAGAGCTCTTCGTCTGAGAGGAGACAACCGCCAAAGAGTCAGAAACCCAACAGATTCATGTGATTACTGCAGTTGAACAGAACTGTTGTCTTCTTAGTACTATATCAAATGTCCTTTTTAGTATTTATCATATTGTGACCCTGCACCACAAAACCAGTCATAAGGCTCATTTTTGTGAAATTGAGATTTATACATCATCTGAAAGCTAAATACTGAGAAATTCTCCATTAAAGTTGTTCAAATGAAGTTCTTAGCAATGTATATTACTAATCAGAAATGAAGTTTTGATATATTTACAGTAGAAAAGTAGCAAAATATCTTAATGGAACATGATCTTTACTTAATATTCTAATGATTTTTGGCATAAAAGGAAACCTATACAATGTACTGTTGGTTATACCTGTGCTACTTATGAACTATACTAACTAAACCCATGACATGATCTGGCAACCGCAAGCATGAGAACTCATGAAAGTCAATGAATATTTCCAGTCTCAAACATACAGTTGAGATCATGTTTGGATTTATTATAGTTCACCATAAGAAGGTTTGATAGCAGATTTAGCAAATTAGCCGTGTGAATCAACACAGACTGTCTGTATGACACTTTCATATGAGCCAAATATCTCAATAGTGATGACTAAACTCTAACTTACATGTTTGTCAATGTTTTCAGATCACAGATAGAGAGTGTGTGAGAATGGTTGCCAGGTTAGAAAGATAAATTAAACACAGGGATAAAAATGTGTGTCTGAGGTATTTAAAGTCTTGACATCTGGCAACTGCATGAACACTTTTTTCCCCTTTTTTGTTGAAAAGAGAACGTTTTGGAGAGAGTTTTTATGTTTTAAACTAAGTTTTTGTTTTGTTTTGTTTTTTTGTCAAAAATATTGCTATAGTTAGAGTTTAACAATGTCAGTGTTGTTTAGTCTTGGAGACAATGGTCTTATCTGAATATTTCTCAAAAAACAAACTGAATACTAGCGCTAGCACCATCAGCGCTGTTAAAAACAACTGCATGTTGATTTTAACAATGTTATTGTTGTTTCATGAAAGAAAAAAGAAGCTCTGATTGGGGGGGATTTAAAGTTTTGACATCTGGCAACCGCAAGCATAAACACTAGAGGAGATTGAGATTTTTTTTCTCCCTTTTTGTTGAAAACAAAGACAATTTTCGATAGAGAGAGTTTTTAAACTATATTTTAGCTTAGTCTTTTTTTCATCAACAACATTGTTATGTTGATATAGTTACAGTTAGAGCTTAACGATGTCAGTGTCGTCTCGTCTTGGTCATGGAAGAAAAAAGAGAGAGAAGCTCTAAATGGGGGATTTATATGGGGATAATCTTGGCTAATAAAGCGTTACCTGGTGTCTTCTGCGCAGTTCTGGCGAGGGTGTGGGTGGAGGTGGGATGGGTGTGTTGAGCAGATCCGTGAGGCTAGCGTTCGGATTGTGAGGCATCAGCTTGTACTGCCCTCCTTCTCTCTTCAGATCCAAACCGAAGATATCGGAGAGGAGGTCGGTGTCGTCTGTGGCCATCGTCAGATCTGCCAGGTCTTCCTCGGGCGAGGTTCTGTCCGTGGACTTCTTCTCGCCCTCCTCCATCTCTCCTCTCACCTCGTCTTGAGTCGGATCGGGCATGTTAGCCAGGAGCTCCGACACCTTCATGGTCTTAGCGCCTTCCACCAGACTGCCTCCGAGGAAGCTGTTATAAATGATCCGGAAGAAGCCTCGAGCGACGCTGAAGGCGAAGTGCAGGAGTCCCAGCAGGACACTCCAGTAGAAGGACACCAGCGTGGTCACCATGTCCTTCACCGTCATCTTCTTGGCTTTCTTCACCTGCTTCTTCAGGCTCTTCATGGACAGCACTTTCATTAAGAGCATCACGTTGTATCGTAAGGCAAACAGAGCCGTTCTGACGGTGGTGATGGAGAAGAACCCCATCTCCGGACTCTCCTCCTCGGGTTTCTCTCTCTCGCTGTCCTCTTTAATCGCCGAGCGCTCTCCGGCGTCAGACATCTGCGCTGCCAGCTGCATCTCGAAGATGGTGTCTTCACAGAAGTTGACGAAGAGCTCCATTTTCTCCTTCTCGCCGCCTTCGTTCACCACGTCGAAGATGAACTGGCGCTTGGACTCTTTGACCTGCGGTTTCTCCCACTGCGTGCGACTGGACTCGCTGATCTCGAAGTAGACGCGCTCGATGCGTTTAGCGCTGCCCATGATCTCGATGCGCCCTAGGTAGGGCTGGAAGTAGTTTAGCACACTCTCAGCCAGCTCCAGGAAGGTCTGGAGGCGTGAGTCATGAGGCATGTGCTCCGAGAGGTTGGTCAGAAGCACGGCTACATTGAAGCCGATGTCCTTGGCCGGTTCGTGGAAGCGCTCAACGAACTCCACGTAATCCAAGAGCTCGTTTTCGTCGGTTTCAGCGCAGGAGAGCAGGAACTCGGTCTCAGACTGGGTGTAATGTTTATGGCTCTCCATGGCCTTGTGGAAGTCTCTCTTGGAGATGACGCCTTTCCCGTCAGGGTCGTACTCTTTGAAGGCGTCTGACGAGGTCAGATCTTTCAGTTTGAGGAACATGTCGAAGAACTTGAGGATCATCTCCACATTGTTGGAGGACTCCACCAGCATGTCCACCATCTGCTTCCCGATGGTGCCGTTCACAACATTTCCTAAAACCAAGGGAAAGACGATCATGTGACTTCTTGCTCTGGAATATTACTCAGCCAATCAACAGACGAAGCAAATATTAACCTTCCAGCATGGACAAGAGCATCACGACCATATCCTTCTGAAGATCCATGAGCTCCTTCAGCAACTCGATTTGACTTGAGTCCTGGAGCATCAACATAATACAGTTGAAGAAACGACACAGTGCAAGATAAACGGGGGTATCGAGCGTATCAGGGTGTATTTGTAGAACCTCACTGTAGATGTTTACCTGGGACAGCTTCATCTGCATATGTGCAAAAACGTGCAAGAAACCAACAACTGCGTCCCACAGACGGCTGTGAGCCAGACTCTGCTGATTCCCCGTACAAGGGCCCTAAAACCACACAAACACTGAGATTTAGGGCCAGAATGTTTCCTTTTTCCCTAAAAAATATATTTTTAATTTTTCCTGGTTTGATTACATTTTAATCATCAAAAAGCATGCCAAATCAAATTAATTTACTTCAAAAATTAATAACAATAATAAGGCTGTTTTATTATTCGGTCTTGACTCAATACAAATGTATCGCTGAAAATTCATAAAACATAATTGAATCAATATTTTTCAAATCAAAAGAAAATATAATAATTCCTTCATAATATAACATTGCATTCTAATTTAACATTTTAATGTTATATTTCATTTATGTTTTAATTAGTGCTGTCAAGCGATTAATCGCATCCAAAATAAAAGTTTTTGTTTATATGTGTGTGTACTGTATATATTTATTACATATTTATAAACACACACATACAGCATATATTTTACATTATTATATATAAATACGTTTAAAATATAAATATAACTTATTTTTCTTATACATACATGTATGTGTGTGTATTTATATATAATAATAAATATAGACAGTATATACACATATATTATGTATATTAGGTAAACAAAAACTTTTATTTTGGACGTAATTACGATTAATCATTTATTTTAATAATCAATAATCATTTTTTTAGTCCAATAAATTGCTGTTCAACAGACATTTATGGGTAAAACCATTTCCAAAATGAATCATGACTGTGTGTTATTCAATAATAATATAATTATTGTCCTTATTTTCCTCTCTTTTAAATATCCGTATTTTATCATTATTATGGATTATGTTACAAAGTACATTCTACTACACAATAGTATATGTTTACGGTTTTGAACTTGATTAATTTTATGCATGTTTTTATGTATTTTGTCAATTTCTAGAGATTCTGCTTTAGAAAGTAAATTCTATTTCAATGACTGGAGTCCATGATCTTGCTTCTGTTCTCCTCGAGATCCTCGCTGCTCCGATGACTTCCTCGTGAGGTATAGATAAACGAAACGCACCTGAATGTACTCCGTGAGCGTGTTGAAGACTTGTTTGGCTACATTGATTGCTTTGGAGAAATTGCGCTGGCCCTGCTCATCGATGACGTCTTTCCCAGAGTAGTACCAGTAGAAATCACTGATGGACTCCTGAGGACACACACACAGACGTGTCAGATGTGTGTCAGGAGAGTGTGATCCTGGCATGTTCGAGGAGGAATGGCTCACCTGGACTCTGAGCAGGTAATCCACGGTGGAGATGATGATGTTGACCGTCGTGTTGTTACCAGTCTGTGTTCTCAGGTAGTTCTGGAAGTCTGATGCACAAATACACCGTTACTGTTACGATTTGTGGCGAATTGTGTGAAAAAACTCATCACCACACACCAATAACTTCTACATACACTATATGGACAAAAGTATTGGCACCCTTCTTTAAGGCAGAAAGATGCTCTGCTGAACAGTTTTGGAAGTGTCTAAAATGAATGTACTGTACCCATATGTACAAGTCTCTGGTGATGAGTTTTTGGCTTGAGGTCTGCATTTAAAGTTACACCAGACCAGTCAAGTTCTTCCACACTGACTCAATCAATCATTTCTTTTTGAACATTGCCTTAAACATGGAAAGTATAAAAATTAAAACTAATTCAAAATAGTAACACAAACAAATTTAAGTAAATACAAGTTAATTTCAGCTGCACTTTATTTTACAGTACTTGTACATATATGCACTTACAGTGTACTTTCCCAAGAAAGTTATGGTAATACAAGGTAACTAACCTGTACAAAGGGTAGGTTCAGGGTTAGTACTTAGATATTACAATTACTACAATAAGCAACAGGACTGTAAAATAAAGTGCTACCTTGATTTCTGTAGCACTTTCTGTGACGCAAATCATTGCAAAGCAGCTTTACAGAAAATGAAAGTTCCTACATTATATTTAGTAACAGCTGATCACGTTAATGTCCTTATGGCTGAAATGTACGGCAAAAATCAAGTGAAGCTCACCTGAGTTGTGTCCCTCACAGAGCAGCTGCAGGAAGCGGAAGAGGTCACAGGTGAACTCATCATCCTGCATGACCTTCTCACCTGCGCAGCACAGAGCGGTGTGTTAGATGTCGAGTGTGTGTGTGTGTGTGTGTGGAGCAGACTCACACACAGAGAGCTCCGTCCTCAGCCGTCTGCTGTCAGACTTCATCAACACAGAGCATGAGGAGCTGGTGCTGCGATACACAGCTACAGAACACAGACGAGACACTAAACTACCAGACAATGTGCTGCTATCAGTGCTGAGGAGTAACCAGTTATACGCAGCAGAATTACGTCGTTTAATTACAGGTTACACCTTATTTAGTAACACTTTATTTTAAGGTGTCCATAATACAGAGTAATTACCTAGTAAGTACTTAGTAGTAGCCGTTGTACTTACATAAAACAAAATGTACTTACCATGTAACCAAGTCATGTAACAGTTTGTAATTATGTAGATATAACAGACAGCTAGTGTTACACATTTGCTACAGACTGAGTGTGTTACACAGCTACTTAGATAACCAAAAGATTGTCACATTTGTTTTGCAGACTTTATACGATGTAACTATAAACTCAAGTACACAGACATAAGCTACCTAAAATAAAGTGCATCAAGATTGTACTTAAGTGTAACTCGGCCTGTAACATGTGTAACAATAGCTGTCTGTTACATCTACATAATTACAAACTGTAATTACAGGCTGTTCCAGAACTTAGTTACATGATAAGTACATTTTATTTCATGTAAGTACAACGGCTACTACTAAGTACCTAATTAAGTAATTACTCTGTATTATGACACCTTAAAATAAAGCGTTACCTCTTATTTTAAGGTGCCATTGTTACAATGTAATTATATATTTAAGTACTGAGTAATATTTATCAACTACACATACTTACTATATGCGTAGGGTTATGATTATTGTTTGGTATAGTATTAACTGCATGTAATTATGAATCATTTATTGTTATTATAATAGGAAGTACAAGCAACGTGTAACAAGGACACCTTAAAATAAGCTGCTACCCAAAATAAATGTAACTGTAATCTTATACAGTTTCTGAGAAAATATGTGTAATTAAACTACAGTTGATTCATTGATAAACTACAGAAAATGTTAACGATTACAAAAGGTGTTACATCTGAATATTTGACTGATTTATTGACTCTTTTCTTTGCGCAAAAAAAAAGTATTCTTGTTTCACCTGCGTTTTTACTATGTTTCTGGATCTGGATCATTTCAGTTGTGTTGCTGTCTATGGAGGGACTGATAGCTCTCTGATTTCATCAGAAATATATTAATTTGTGTTCTGAAGATGAACGAAGGTCTTACGGGTTTGGAACGACACGAGGGTGAGTAATTAATGACAGAATTTACATTTGTGGGAGAACTAACCCTTTAAATGTCATGTTAATGCATTTAATTTACATTCTTAAATATTTAAAACAGTGTATTTTTGCACCTTTTTACAAAATGCATTATATTTTATGCTTTAAAAAAGCTTATTATAAGATTTTACCTCAATTATTATAATAATAATACTCAGAAGTTAGACTTATGGGCTAAAGAAAAGTCCTAAAATGGCCTTCTCATACTACATTGAGGACTGAAGATTAAATAAAGACATTATTGTTGTAATAAGAATATATTACGTTTAAATTGTGGAAGATGTTGGGAAAATATTTAGAAATATTCTGGGACACACATTGACTGATAGTTATTCATTTAAACTATCCATGAAAGGAGCAACCCATCATCGATCGCCCAACACAGATCTGTCTGATATTGAGCGCGGCACTGAAGACGAGATCCGAGCGAAGCCTGAGAGATCTGACAGAGACGTCTGGAGACGAGGAGCTGCTCTGCTCACGGAGGAACACAATGAATGTTTGTAAACATCACAGATCTGAGCTCTCAGAAAAACACCGGTGTCACAACTATCATAACCTCCAGAAATCACACACACATGTTCTTCTCACAAGCTGACCTGAAAGTGCTTGATTTTCTTCAGTTTATCTACCTACATAGACAGCATGTTAGGATGCACAGGCAGACAGGAAGAAAGTGGCTTCATTGTGTTTCATTAAGGCCAAATTCTCAGAAAGCCCTAAAAAGGGTGAAAAAATTAGATAAATGACAACAAAAACTAGAATCTTGATTTAATTCTCTCTACGCTGCAAAAAAATGCTTTTCTTACTTGTTTTCTGCCAAAATATCCAGATATTCTTAAATCAAGAAGGACTTTCTAGACAAGTAAAGATTACTTTCTTAATAAGCAAGTTTTTGGCTTGAAACAAGCAAAGTAATCTGCCAAAAGAGTAAGCAAAATAATGTTAATTCAAACAGAAAACAAGATTATTTCACTCACACCACTGTTCAGATTATTTTGCTTGTTTCATGCAAAAACTCACTTATTTTTGACTTGCTTTTCTGAAAACAAGACAATAATTTTTACTTGATTTAAGAATTTTTAGATATTTTGGCTGGAAACAAGACTGGAAATCTAAGTAAGAAAAGCATTTTTTTTTGCAGTAATCTTTATTTACCTGAAAAAAAGCTCCACAGTTTTCCAATGTTTTTCACTGACCAACTTAATTGCATTTTGATGTTGATGACTGAAACACACTCCAGAAAGCACATTAAAGTGAAAGGATTCTAGAATTTCCAAGTGAAATTGTTTAGAAACATTCCACAATAATCAGGTCAACTGGTATGAGTTGCTGTCTATGTAGGGCACACTAAATCACAGTTTTTAAGGTGTGGAACAGAGATGACAAACTTCTAAACACACTCTCAGCTGAGCTTCAGTTCGATGATCAACCAGAAAAGAAGCCTGATGACTTCAACAACACACTCTGATTATTACAACTGACTTTAATGAAGCATGCAGAACTAGCAGATTACACGACTGCTATGCATTTACTACACGTTATGATACACAATAATAAATGTGACAGATATCTGTGGTTTGGTTAGACTTCCTCTGGTCCATCATTAAAACGTCAAACTGAAATGATGACGCATGATCAAACCAGTCGACAGAAATGCAGATGGATGACAGGAGAGAAAACACAACACTGATCTGCAGAAAAACACTCGGAAAACAACAAAACCAACATGAAGAAACAGCCTGACCATCAACAAAAAGAGGAAGAGTGGAGGAAACAGCAGGAACGACAGCACACGACACCCACTGAACAGCTCAGACCAATCAGAGAGGAAGAGGAAGAGGAAGAGGAAGGAGAGACTGGGGCGACTGCTGCTGAGAGACCACCATCATCTTCATCATCATCATCATCCTCTCAGAGCAGCTCGGCCAGAACAAACCACAGAGACACACGCTCCTAACCAAACACCCAGCCGCTGCGACAGGAAGAGGAGAGGAGGAACAGGAAGGGGAGGAGCTTACAGACTACAGATACGCCCACTGCTAACGGCTGTTTCTGCAACTATTGCCACTCTCCCACAGATCCATTCATATTCAGTCTTACCTACTAAAAACTCACAAAAACAAACCCTTTGTCTTATTTATTCAGCCCTTGGTAAAACAATCCAACTTTATGTATAGAGTAGGATTGTTTTACCCTCATCCCAGACCCAATCTTTCAATATAAAAAATTACCTTAATAAAAATATTTTAAAATAAAAAATTTCATATATATATATATATATATATATATATATATATATAAGTGCTGTCATACTTTTAATAACGATTATTTGCATAAAAAAATAATAAAAAATATTCTTCTAAAATAAAACACTAGATTAAAATAATAAAAAATTTAAATGATTAATAATGAAAACATATTTTTACTATTATTTTATTCTATTTAGGATATATAAAACGCTAGCTACTAGCCCAATTAAAGTTAGGTGTCAGTGGTTTTATTCTAAATATATTTCAAATGTCATTTCCACCACAGAATGAATGATTTGAGATATGATGGATGTGACATTCGTTCCTGAAGGTTCTCCAGTGATCCTGGTGCAGTTTAACTTATTCCACAGGGTCAAATGTGGCCATAGTTGAAGAAACACCCTTAAATATGAACTTACTTTGCATCTCAACACTGCTGTTTCCTGTTATCGGTGAACAACGGTAAATTATCGGTCAAACCGATTATCGGTCTCTTGAATCGAAACAGCATCCCTGTTCTTACATCTAGAATGACAGAAACTGAGCGAGTCCTGAGCGAAGACGGCGCGTGATTGGCTACCGCTCTAGTGGGGGCGGGTCATGTGACAGGAAACGCAGGGCAGAGGGAAGGTGTTGGGCTCAGGGCTAACCACACAGCTAAACCACAGCAAAATGGCAGAAGGCATAATTACCACGCTCATGAGTGATGACTGATAAAGGGGAAGACGGTACGAAACCGAAAGAAAACAAAGAAGAAAAAAGGAAAGAAAAAAGTGAGAGGTCATACAGGTCACAAGGTCAGTCGCTGTTGATTGGGCAGAGTAGACTTGGATTCAATCAGCACCATTCTGAACAATCACAACAGATTCAAGTCGACCTTTCATCTGTCCACACCGATCACAGCCAATCAGAATACAGCTGATGTTTGACGGACAGCTACGTGGACCAATGAGAATTCATGCTGGGACAGAAACGAAACTGAACGAATAACCAGAAGGTTTGACGAAAGTGAGTCTGACGTCAGCAGAAATGATGCTGATTGAATCCAAACCTGAGTGAATAAAGTGCAGACCTGTTTAGAAAGGGATTCATGACAAAAGAATTCAGAGAGAAAGAAATAATCAGAAGAAGAAAAACACTTGTACAGGTTAAAGGAATAGTGCAGACGAACATGAACCTCCTGCCATCGTTTACTCAAACCTGCTTTCTTCAGAGGAGACCTTCACAATCTTCACTTATGATAGAGATCACTGCTGACAGACGTGCTGAGCTTCTACAGTAACAACCACCTTACCGTAAACCATCATTCAGCGCTAAACTATACTTATGAGGACTTTATGAGGAGTTTTTGTCCTTTTTGGAGCCTGAAAGTCACTAAGAGCTTAAGTAATAAAGAGCTGCATGAATATCTTTAAGAGAAATCTTTAAAATAATAGAAATATTATTCTAAAATAATGATAAAAATAACATTATAAGATAATAAAAAAATAAAGAACATTAATCTAAAATAATGCAAGACTAATATCTCTTAAATATATCTATAAACATCTAAACAAAGTGAAGCATACATTTAATGTGTGAAAATACAGTGTATTTGTGACCAAAATAAGGGTCAGTTTGTGAAATTTAGATTTACATGTCATCTGAAAACTGAATAATAACTGAATAAATAAGACAATGTTTGAAAATCTGGAATCTGAGGGAGCAAAAAAATCTAAATATTGAGAAAATCACCTTTAAAGTTGTTCAAATGAAGTTCTTAGCAATGCATATTACTAATCAGAAATGAAGTTTTAATATATTTAAAATAGGACATTTACAATATATCTTTACTTAATATCTTAATGATTTTTGGCATTAAAAAAAATATCAATAATTATGACCCATTGTTATCTATTGATACAAATAATGACGATCTGATTCTCCTGTGATGCTGCTCTGTGATGAGGAGTAAACGATGACAGAGCGTTCATTTTTGGGTGAACTAGTCCTTTAAAAGTCATGTTACAACACAGCAAACATAAAGAAACCTGAAAAAGAATAGAAAACCCATGCTTCATCTCTGAGACTCGAATGAAATGAGCTTTGAAAGTAAGTGTCACTTCTGAAAGACAGACATCATAGAGACAGCACAGGTTAGGGTAGGGTTAGTGTCTTACACACACTGTTGAGTGCTCTTTGTTCTCATCACACCCTTGCGAAAAAAATCATCAGGAGCTTTTTTTAGATTCAAGTCTGAGTATTTCAGCTGACAAACGTCTGAGGCCATATCAAGCATTCATCATCATTATCATCATACACTCAAACGTTCACAAACGTAAAGAAAAAGGAGAAAATAATTCAATCTGACAGAGACATATTCAGAGTGGATTCTGGGATACATGCCGTGAGCGCTCAACACAAAAGGAGCATTACTGTAGTTTTAAATCAATAACTCAACTCAATTAAGACAGAAATGGTATGATAAATCAAGTGGAATGAAAACGATGATTTCATGCCTTGATAAGATTACCCGCTCTATCACGTGACAGAATTACACAGATCAAGCTCTAATCATAGTTATTGATTATATATCAGCTGTTTCTGTAAATAAATCATACCTGATCCTTCCTCCGTCACCATCCCGAGACCTTCCGCTTTATTCTGCCTCTCGAAGGCGTTGAGATCCAGAACACTGGAGCACAAACATCATTCACTGTAATCACTATGATCTCACACACACACACACACACACACACGCTTCGGCTTCTGTCACGTGACGCTCAGCAGGAAGTAGATTTACCTGCACGACTGCATCAGTCCCGCCAGACTCTGGAAAAAGCCAACGTCTCGTTTGTCCTTCAGATAGTCCAGCATCTTCTGCAGGTGGACGACAAAACATATACACACATGTGTCAAAGTGCAGCACAGAACCATGGGATTCCAGCCCACATAACCAGCACAAAACCAGTCATAAAGGTCAATTCTCTGAAATTGAGATTTATACATCATTCATAAATAAGCGTTCCACTGAGGGAGCAAAAAAATCTAAACATTGAGAAAATCATCTTTAAAGTTGTCCAAATGAAGTTATTAGCAATGCATATTACTGATCAAATATACAGTTTTGATATATTTAACGGTAGTAACTTTACAAAATACCTTCATGGATCTTTACTTTATTTGAAGTGAGCTTTTGCTAAGAACAAACACAATTTTAACTAAATGTTTAAATGTTCGTACTTCAGCAACAAATTGTAGTAGAAACAATTATTTCTTTTGTAAAAAGTTCACATTTAATGTCAACAATTTAAATGGTTGTATAGTCTTTGGTTATTAAATAGTGTGTATTTTTGGGCAAGTGCAGGTTACTGATGTTATGATTCAGAATAAAGTAAGCTGAACAGAATGAAGGACTGATGTTCTTGTGTGTGTGTGTGTGTGTGTGTGTCACCTGCTGGACGGTGGAGTTTCCTCCGTTGAGGATGGCGATGCCCAGCTTCAGCGTGGAGGCCACCATCGGCCCCATCTCTCCTGCACAAAAACACACTCTCGTTAGCACACGCTCACGACACACACCTGATCAGGGTCAGGGTTCAGTGATTCCTGACCTTTGCTTGCGCTGATGGTCTGCAGCACCATCTCAGCCGCGCCACGGTCGTGGAGCCGGGCCTGCTGGTACAGCAGCTTCTGCTTCTCCATCTCCTTCTCCTGCAGGACAGAGCGTCAGCGAGCGTCTCGCAGCTCATGAATGTGCCAACACACAACATCACTGGTTTACACTGGTTTTTAAAACAGCAGCTGCTCCAGGGACATGATTTAAAGGAACACACCACTATACTCCCCTAGAGTTAAACAGTTCAGTTTTACTGTTTTTGAATCCATTCAGCAACTAAGACTGACGGAAAATGAAAAGTTGCTCTTTTCTAGGCCAATATGGCTAGGAACTATACTCTCATTCTGGCGTAATAATCAAGGAAGTTTGCTGCTGTACCATGGCAGCAGCAGGAGCAGTGATTATCACTGAGTGCCTGAATATAGTCCCCAGCACTGTACGACAGCAAAGATTATTACGCCAGACCTGGAGATCGGCTGAATGGACTCAAAAACTGTAAAAATCTAGGTGACTTGGAAAATATGCCCTTTTTCAAAAATAGTGGAGTGTTTCTTTAAACTTAAATCTGATTGAATGGCCCGTTTCAGAGCGACTGGAAAAAATCTACAAACACAACGGAACAAAACCAGCTTTTTGCGCCGCGAACGATTGCGTCTTGCGTAGGGATCTATTGTTTCGATCAAAGCTAAATGTGTCTAATATGAGTTTAAATATCATATTGCATGACCTTATAGCCATACAGAAAGCAAAAACAGATAGTTTACCTCAGATCTTGTAAATAAATTAAAGCAAAGATGTACTACTCACTGAGAACAAACAAGTGTATTCCATAACAGAGATGTTATCAGTCACTCAGTATATACATTTAATGATGTTAAAAAGCTTTAATATTTATGAATTAGAGTATAAACCTATCCATTTTGCGCTTCCAGAGAGGCCCCGTCCACACACACGCTTCTGATTGGCTGCAATATCTGATTGGTCATGGACTCCTGACTTGATAAGTGCTCAAAGTCCCTCTAAAACCAGCAGAAACCAGACTTGGCAGCACCAGGACGATTGCACATGAATTGATGCTCTTCAAAGCTGCAAAGAAAATCCACCTCAGAGTATGAATCCGTCACCTCCAATCACCTACCTCAAAACTCTTGACCTCCTCTTCATCCTCCTCCTCTTCATCATGACAGCTCTGTGAACGTTCAAACAGACAGCACAGGATTACTCTGAGCATCTCTCACAGACGATCTTACAAAGTCTTGTTAAACGAGTCTCACCTTGGCCATGATATCAGCGTAAGCCATGTAGAGATTGTCCTCCTCCAGTTTACTGCAACAAACCAATGACAACAGCAGTTTAGGGAAAGTGTGAGAGTGATCTGAACTGATATGAACTGCAGGTGGAAGGAAGCCCACCACTTCTCGGTCAGAGCGGTTCTGCTGAAGAGCTGTATGAGCTGGTGTAATGGGTCGATGTGTTTGGTCATCTCGTCCTCCTCCGTCGGCTCCTCTCCACCCGGTTTCTAAAACATCCAACAGCCTCAAACACGACTCTCAGACAAGACAATTACACACCAACTACTGTACACACACCACGAGCACCTCGAGAAAACCAGATGAAATTCAGTCCAAACCACCAACGATAACAAATATGAAAAAACTCAGGAATCATCACTGTATACTTATGATGTCCATCCAGCTCTTGAAAATGAAGCTTCCAAAAGAAGAACCATTTTTGGTTGATGAGTTCTTTTTTTGGTTTTGATCAGTTCTTAAGAAAAACATTTATTTATTTGGTGTGAAGAACAATTTAATGATCTAAAGAACCTTTTTCCACTATGAAGAAGCGTTTGTTCAGTGAAAAGATCACATGGATGTTCTTCATAGAACCATCAATCCTAATAATGAACCTTTATTTTTAAGAGAACATAGCACCTTCTGTAGCAGAAATTGCCTTTATCAGATCAGTGACTGAACTTAAAAGACTTCTGAATGAAATTTTGATTGAAAGGGGTGGTGAAGATCTTAAATAATCTCTTTAAGGGAAAATCTCTTGAATCTGACCACTTTGTCAGTCAAGACTTTAAACACTACTGAACTACTTTCAGAGCCTCAGTTCAGATTGGATTCATTTTGCAAAAATCAGTGCATGTAAACAGAGAGGCAGTTTCAACAAAACACTCAGAATTTAGATTCTGCTTCAAGGAGTCTCCTCATTTAACCACCTTTTTCAATAACAACAGTTCAGTTATGCAGTGATATAATCTGAAAGTGCCTATCAGATGACATCCTCCCGGGAAACACGGGTTCTGAATAGATGTTGCGTGCAGTCGCTGCAAAAGATGAAAAATACATACGGCCAAATCCTCAATCAGCTTATCCTCAAAATAATGCTCTTCTGTCTCGATCCAGGACTTCTCATATCCCTGGAGGAACAGGTTCACGGCTCTGTGCCTGAGAATCAGAGAATCAGAATCAGGAATCACTGAGATCCTCAGCGATCCAGGAGACAGCAGGTCCTCACCTGGGCAGGTTATACAGCGGTGCCATCCTGAAACAGGCCACCACAGCTCTCTTCCTCTGTTTGGACAGCAGCTTGTGCCACACTGCCTTCTTACTGCGCTGAGGATGCTCCACCTGCTCCAGCAAACACATCCTCTGTGATACAGACACTATACAGCAGGTCCCAAACCCCTCCATCGCTGAAAAGCTCTATTAATACCAGCTCTAATCTGCTAAATACAACTATAAGGCATGAAGATATTAAATATGTATGTGTCTCTGGAGCAGAAGCACAGATATATGTGTAGAAATACACATCAATACATTGTATGGGTCAACATTATACATTTCTCTTTTATGCTAAAATTCACTAGGATATTAAAAAAATAATAAGTAAAAATCTTGTTCCATGAAGATATTTTGTAAATTTCCTACTGTAAATATATCAAAACTTCATTTTTGATTAGTAATATGCATTTCTAAGACAAATTTAAAGATGATTTACTCTATAGTCAGATTTTTTTGTACCCTCAGATTCCAGATTTTCAAAAGATTGACCCTTATGACTGGTTTTGTGGACCAGGGTCACATATAAACATTAACATCATGAGTTTCTGTGAAGCTGCTTTGAAACTTTGTCAAAAGTACAATATAAATGAATGAAACTTGATCTGAGAGGCAAAAGAGTGATGTGATATGAGCCAGTGCTTTACTGGAGTACTCCTGACCTGATCGAGGTGGAAGAGCACATGAGCGATGTTCAGGACTCTGTAGACGGTCTTCTCGGGGTCAGACGTGTCCTCGCTGCGGTTCGGCATGTCTTTATACAGTGCCATCTGCCAGCGGATCGCAGGATCCTCCAGCTGCGCTCACACACACACGCACACACACTGATGAAGGTCAGTGAATAACACACACAGCATCAGCAGTGAGGAGCATGCGTGTTTCCATCACAAATGAAAGCTCATGCAGAAGCTGCAGGTTCATAACCGCTGTGCTGTTTAATATGCAATGACTCACTCAACACATGATGAGATATGATTCACCATTCTGATTTCACAATATGATTTACATTAACAACACTTTAATTGGAAAGTTCTCCTTACTGCTCGGACAAAAGTTTGAAAATTAAAGCTCATCATATGAACAAACTAAGGCTTTGCCTGTGCTTTTTCCAGTTAAAATTACAGGCAACCACTGCATTTTAATCACCATCCAAACAAAGATGCAGCATGAGCAGTTTTTAATCTAAATTAGAGACTGTATACACTGCAAAAAATGCTTTTCTATCCCAGATGTTTTTGCCTTGTTTCCAGCCAACATATCTAAAAAGTAGTAAGCAGTAAAAATTATTGTCCTGTTTTCAGAAACAAGTAAAAATGAAGTGACTTTAGAACAAGCAAAATAATGTTACTTCAAACAGAAAACAAGATTTTTTTTTACCCCTTTTGCAGATTATTTTGCTTGTATCAAGTAAGAAGTCACTTAATTTTGACTTGTTTTGTCCTGAAAACAAAATAATAATTTTTACTTGGCTGAAAACAAGGCACAAAAATCTAGGCTAGAAAAGCATTTTTGCAGTGTAATTCTGAAATTTGAAGCAAAAGCAGAATGGTCTGACTTTAGTGTTGTGAAACTATACTATGTTAAACATATCTGAAGGAAACAGAGCTGAATGAGACGTAGATGCACTCTCTGCCAGCAGGTGGTGCTGATGGAGCAGCAGATACAGCGTTTCCTTGGTTACCGCTGTAAAAAGCAGCGCTGCAGTTACGAACACTGCAAATACATTATACAGAGGAGAAACTAAAAGAAATCAAATTTTCTAAAAGCCATTTTCTTCAAAATGTAGCTTTTGTTTTTGAAACCTACCTACATTCAAGTGTTGCTGAAAAAACAGTTAGAATAAGACGGATTGTTAGTTTGAAAGTAGGCTAACTGTAGTGCAGTAAAGCGCTGTCGGTGATGAGATCTCCTGCTCTACTGCTCCTCTCACTCTTACCAGTTTACTGCATGTAAGCGTGTGTTTGCTGCTGATCCGGTCGTCTCTGTTCTTGAGAGGAGCTCTCGTGTGTTTAGAGTCCACAGACAAGGTCTTCTTCAGCAGGGGCAGGTTTGTCCTGGAGGGACGCTGGGTGATGTCCAGGGTGGAGGAGCGTTTGAGCAGCGCTGCATGTTTGTGAGGGATTTCTGGACCCGTGGCTTTAGTCTCACCACTCTTCATCCACTTTGAGAGGACGACGAGTCTCTTGACCAGCTTTCTGAAGTGTAACGCGCGGTACTGACGCATGCAGACATGCAGACGCACACATGAGGGACGAGACGGAGATGAGTTACACACACATGCAACAGCTCAAGGGTCAATGACATGTGAGGATGCACAGGGCTGCAACAGGAAAAACCGTGCGGGGAATTTGTGTTTATTTTGGTTTTATACTTTTAAACAAAATGACTTTAATTCAGAAACTGAAAACATGTTCAGTAACCAATCTGTTTGTATTGTTTAATGATGTATATATATTTATTTTAAATAATATGTATTTAAACAGATACTTTAAAGACATAATAATTATATTTAGATATTTAAATATATTCTATATTTTTTTTCTTTTAATTGCATTCATTTCAATTTTTTGTCTTGTGCGTAATTGCCAAAAAATATTAATTATTATTTTATTTTTTTTACAATACAGACTGTACAGACAGGAAAATGTTTCAATTATGCAAACAAAGTCTAATTCAGCTATAAAGCAGCTCTATAAAGAGGAAAATAGCAAACAGTCAATTATAAATTATCTGATCAAATTTAGATAATAAAATCATTATTCAAATTATTTTTTAGATCACTTTATTTTATTTTTAACTGGAAAATGTGCCAACAAAATATGGCAGTGCAATTTTATTTTATTTTTTTCATATTGTATTTTTTTTTTTTTTTTGTATATACTTTTAATTAAGTTAAGTAATTCTTATATTTAATGATGTGTAAATATTTAAATTATATGCCTTTAAATAGAAATTATGCTTTTTGTAATGCACTTTTTGGAAAATGTGCTTAATTGCCAATAAAATAATCTGGAAATGTTTTGTAACTGACAGATCTGCACAGAAATGAGCATCCCATCTTTGACCCCTCAGCTGATCAGAGACGCAGACATGACTGAAGAGGTGTGATGATGAAGAGCTCACCTTTCCCTGCAGGTGGAGGTTGTTCCGGATGGTCTCTCTCACCTCGTCCTCAGTGTCTTTCTGCAGAACAGGTTCAGGTTCATCACTAACGGCTCTCGGAGACGGGACTCAAGCAGAAGTGTGTGTTGATGTGGTACCTGTGTGAAGCGGCTCTTGGCGAGTCCGATCAGCTCCTGGTCTCCCGGAGCACAGATGTTCAGTCCCACAGGAAGTAAACGCTTGAGAGCGGCCACGATTAGAGACGTCTGGAGGGAATATCGGTCCCCGCGCTTCTTCATCTTCTTCCTCTCCTGATCCGACACGGCTCCCTTTTCACACATGGAACCATCATATGGGCAAGATATTCCTTAAACTACCTTACATTTCCATGACTATAGCACAATCATTCAAAATACCATCTGTGATATTTGTAGAAATAGACAAATCTTAAATTAGTAAAGATCACGTTCCATTGATATTCCATGGATATTTTGTATATTTCCTACAATAAATATACCAAAACTTTATTTTTGATTAGTAATATGCATTGCTAAGAACTTCATTTGGACAACTTTAAAGGTGATTTTCTTAATATTTAGATGTTTTTGCTCCCTCAGATTCCAGATTTTCTAATAGTTGTATCTCAGACAAATATTGTCCTCTCCTAACAAACCAGACATCAATGAAAATATTATTTATTCAGCTTCAGATGATGTGTAAATCTCATTTAAAAAAATTTACCCTTATGACTGGTTTTCTGCTCCAGGGTCACATGTAAGATCATTTTTGACATAACTGGTGTCTAACTAAGTTATCTAACATCAGATGTTTGCTCAGTATGAAAATGTAAAGTGTGTGTGTGTGTGTGTGTGATGTTGTACCTTGGACATCTTGGATTTGGTATCAGTTATGAGGAAGGACATGTTGTTGATTTCATTCTGAACCACAAAGTTTTGTTCTTCTCTTTTAAAGTTCTGTCAGGGAACAAATACAAAGACAGAGTGAGCAACTACACTCGTCTATACAGATAATAATCTGCTTTAATATCGGATGATATGTCTGATCACTTGCATCACATTCAAAACCTCAAAATATCTAATCAAGTGTCTTTTATTGTGAATAAAGATGCACAAACACACTTTACAAACAGAAAATGTGACAAACAGGTGTTTGTGTTCTTGAAATGCTGAATGAACAGAGTTAGTCTCGAAGATGAAGACAGTATTGTGTGTTTGTGGTTAGTGAGTGAACGATGTGGAGAGCATGAGCAGAAATGACTGCATACATCAACTAAAAACCACCAAACACCAGCTGATTCAGACACGATGAGAGACATTGCTAGTGAAGAGAAGAGATGAGTGTGTTTGACTCACGTGAGATTTGGCCCAGAATATAAAGACTTCAGCCACCATACGGAATAACTCCTCCGCCTCAGCGTTCGGTTCCTTCAGCCACTTCGCTCTGAAAGACAAACAGCATTGACTAGGGATGTGACGATATTATCAATAACGCGATATTGTGATATTATTGTGGTCACATGATGATATGAAACGACAGGTCTTCCGGGCAAAAAAGTGCAGTTTTTAAAATGTATTTATGTATACGTAAATGTATAGTTTTGGGTCATTATACTTTAGCACAGTATCTAACCAACTACAACTGAATTTTTTTTTTCAACTTTTCTAAAGCTGTCTTAGTTAAGAACATGGGTTGGAGCTCTTACTTTTGAACTCTCAAAGTGCTCTAGATAGAATAATTTAACTTTATAATGTATAAAATGTAAATTTTTCCCAATTCCCGTTTTTTTTTCTTTTTAAATACTGCAATAATATGATGTGATGTTTTTTGATTTGGTAGCATTGCTAGCATGGTCTCCCGCACCTGTTGTAGTCGACGAAGCGTATGAGCAGCGGGTAGAAGGCGTACAGATCTCGCACCAGGATGGTGAACTCGTCCAGAATGAGGAGCTCAGACTCGGACATCTCGCCCCGGCCTTCTGCCTTCATTTGCTCCTCATCCTGCAGCACCGTCGCCGCCTTCTTCTTCAGCTTCTCCATCAGCGGCAGGAAGTGAGTCTTCAGCAGCTGAGAGCGGGCTTTACCGATGATGGGCTGAGAAAACACTGAGAGACACAATTTATTAGACTTTGTGACTCGAGGAGACTCAAAAATGTTGAGAGTAAATATAAAATAAATGAATTAGGATACATTTAAGATAATACTTTGTAATACATTTAAATTCTTAGTTTCACTCAAATGTAAACATGTAATAATTGAAGGTAAAGCACAATCATGATAATACTGAAAACTCTCGTGGATGTGTACCTGCGAGTCTCTTCATCCAGGCTCCCTCGTCGATGCCCAGGTTGTTGTAGATGATCTTGAGGATGTTCCCCAGCAGTGTGTTCATGTGTTCGGAGGTCAGCGAGGTGCAGCAGCTCTCGGCGCGCTCCGGGTTGCTCTCGGGGCCGTGTTCCCACCAGTGAGACATATAGCTGCAGAGCATGGGCAGCAGCACCTCCATCACGTGAGGCATCTGAGTGTAACGCATGCCCGACTCAGCCAGATCCATGATCTCCTCCAGCGCTCGCTCTAGAGACGGAACCAGAACACACACCTCCTCCACCTGAGCCGGGAGACCCAGCGCTGCAGAGCACACACACACACACACACACACACGTCTGCATTAACACTTCAGAACAACACCAATCACATAAACAACTATGTAATGATTCACTCAAATAACGATTAGATTTGATTCACGATTTTGATTTCATGATTTTCTCACAAACAAAATGAGACTGAAGACATTATACAGTAAATGACAAGGTGTTTTTTATTAGGCTATTGCTGCACATTTCTCTGCCAGCAGGTGGTGCTTACGAACAGCAACGATACAGTGTTTGCTTGGTTACCGCCGTAAACAAATCATTGCATTGTTCAGAGGCAAGACGAAGAAAATACCATGTAAACCTTTATAAAGACGGTAAGTTCCCCTCAGACATACATTCATATAAACTCCTACTCCAATTGTATTGTTTGTCCTCTCAACCGATTTGAATCATAATTTGAATACATTTTCAAACACAACTAGTGTGCATTTGATCTACGAATCAACTATGATGAACAATGTCTGTTGTAATGACACTATTGCTTTAAGTAGAGCTGCTTTGTGAGTGATTTTGTCAGGTGTGTGACGTACCTGATCGCTCTCGGGAGCTTTTGCAGTTGTATATGGAGAAAGAGTTGTGTTTGTTCAGACTGGGCTCCAGGAAGGCCACAGGAAACGCTCCAGAAAACGCAGCCAGACACTCACCGAGAGCCGGACGCTGCCTGAACACAACACACACCGGTCAACCTTTACCCAATTATAACCTGATGCCTAAAATCAAGTCTCAAACAGGCCTTTAAAGGGCTCTCAGAAAGTGAGCACCGGCCAAATTGTCCTCACTCTGATGATCTAAAACTCAGACCGCACTCACAAAGATAGCTGTACAAGTACACACTCTCTTTCTCTCACACACACACTCATA
This sequence comes from Enteromius mattozi, assembly GCA_032359235.1. Classification (NCBI taxonomy): domain Eukaryota; kingdom Metazoa; phylum Chordata; class Actinopteri; order Cypriniformes; family Cyprinidae; genus Enteromius; species Enteromius mattozi. The sequence goes on along the minus strand of JAUMHE010000009.1, from coordinate 3,231,769 downwards.
GACACACACACACACACTCTCTCTCTCTCACACACACACACACACACAAATAGACAAACACTCAAGCACACACACACTAAACTAAAGTCTGAATCTCTTTGCTTAGGATGATTTGCTTTAATAAGAATAAATCGCTTTGTTAAGGATAAATCAATTTGTTTAAATTGCATCACCTTGTTTATGATGAATTACTTTAAGATTAATTGTTTTGTTTAGGATGAACTGTTGTATTCTTTACTTGGAAATTGCTTTAGATGAAAGTCTGCTAAATGAATAAATGCAAATCATTCAGACGGTTTATTACCTCTCAACATAAATACTTTTGCTGGTTCCGAGTGAGTATAAACTGTTCAGAATCCGATAGCAGGACACCTGGACATCATCCACTGCAACAACACAGAGAAGAGATCTGAGATCTGCTGTTCACTGATACTGATGTTAATATGAAGAGAGCAGCGATCTGAAACGAGCAGACTCACGTATGAGATCCTCTCCGAACAGGTTCTGACCGATGTGCTCGAACAGCGACGAGAGGACGGGCAGCAGGGCGATGGTGGTGTAGTTTATGATCTGCGTGACTCCTTTGGGCTGCATGCGAGTGTGTGTGAACTGACCCTGTCGCAGGTTCTCCATCGTCTTCTCCAGATCTTCTGCTGCGTTCTCAAAAAACGCCCTCAGAGCCGCTTTGACAGAGTCCTGGCCGGTTTTCATCACGGTCCTGGACGCAACATGCACTGTTTCTGAGACACATGCACTGCCAGAGAGATCCGTTTCATCACGTGCATCTCAATAAACAAACATGTCCTTAATATATTTAGATAATCGAACATATCATGACCTGGAGGTGTTTCTGACTAACCTGGCGTCCAGCGTCTGTCCCAGGATGTGCAGGCAGTTCACGATAGATGTGGCATCATTCCCTGAGAAACACAACACTACCACTTTAGAAATGTAATAGATTACAGATTACAAGTTAGCATATTTAACAAGTAGTGCAACTATTTCAATTACTTTATTAATGTAACATCTGCTTACTTATTGATTGCTTTTCTAAATTTCTAACTAATGTTCTTAAAACATTTAATACAGGCAGGGTTAAAGGGTTAGATCACCCCAAAATGAAAATGCTGTCATTAATTACTCACCCTTCCTTCATCTTCAGAATACAAATTAAAAAAGAATTCC
>JAUMHE010000009.1:3213710-3225593 GCA_032359235.1 Enteromius mattozi | reverse complement strand
AAAACATCAGCCAGAAAGCATAGGAACTGAGAAGTGGTCTGTGGTCACCACCTGCAGAACCACTCCTTTATTGGGGGCGTCTTGGTAATTATATAATTATATAACTATAATTTGAACCTGTTGTCTCTTCCATTTGCACAACAGCATGTGAAACTGATTTTAATCAGTGTTGCTTCCTAAGTGGGCAGTTTGATTTTTTGAGCAGTGTATATTATGTAAACGAAAACCTTTATTTTGTTTATTTTAATCAATTGACAGCACTATTTCTGACATAATCGAGAAGCCCTTATCTCGCTAAAAGTCTTGTCCGAAATTTTTGCACATATGAAGAAAGAATACGACCTTGTTGCCAATCACATTTACACATTGCCTCTGAAACTTCCATCCTTCATAAAACATTCAGATCAGGTTTGATTTTCTGGGTTTTCACATACATAGCAAGCATTTTGAAGGGAAAGGATGACGAATATGAAGAAACACATTTAAGAACATTTCGGAGGCAGCGTGCAAGGACCTTAAACACTTGTGTTTAGAGGTAAAGGCCTCAGAAGAAGAGGATGGAGGTCTTCCTCCATCAGAAGATGGCGTCTGACCTGCTGGTGTCAGCGGGCTGTGGGTTGAAGTTTCCCTCGGCGTCCATGGACGACTGTTTCTCCATCATGGCCATGTAGTTGGACTCCATGTAATCAGGAGGTAAAGCTCCGCCAACAGCACTCAGACACGGCAGCGCCAGCTTGAACAACTCCACTTCATACCTCTGCACACACACACACACACACACCTCAGATACAGCAGACAGTGACCCTCACTTACAGAGCGACACATGGCCTCAGGGTCTGCTGTACCTTTGTGGCCAGAGCGTCGAAGATTCCCCAGAAGAGCTTCCTGGACAGATGCAGCTCCTCATCTGAGGCGGCTCCGAAGCTGCCCCATCCTCCGGACAGACAGTAGTACTTCCAGCAGCGCTCGTAGTGATTGGTCAGGAGCTGCAGGAGGACATGCCCACCGGTTACTACAGCACATGATTCCTGATGAGGATGAGATCAGACGCAGCTCACCTTCAGAGGCATCTTAGTGTGTTCGTTGAGCACAGGAACGTCAAACACCAGACGCCTCAGCAGATGCTGCATCATCGAGGGACGCAGCTTCCTGAAAAACACACAGATAGCACACACAGTCAACTCAAACACACCTGAGACCACAACTGCTTCAGGATTTCTCAAATCGTATTTTTAAATGTGAAGATAGGGCTTTTACTAATTAAACATGCACTCATTTGCATATTTCCAGAGCATTAAAGTGACCCTGCACCACAAAAAATTCTTTGTTGGTATATTAGAGTTTTAAATCAGAAAATACTGTCACCAGACAGAAAACTAATTCTTTTTTACCGTGTTTCTAGGAATAAAATGTTTTATAAGTAAGTGTAAATTAAAAAAGCCTTGTGTATGTAAAAAAACAAACAAAAAAAGTCTTTAAATATATGGATTGGAATTTAAATCGGCAGACGCAAATATATATTGAGCAATAAACATTAAATGCGTATTTTGTATTGTTTACACTTTTCATGTTATGGAAGCAGAAAAAGTCAAACTTGATTAGTACATAAAATGATTGGTTTTGCCTTCAGTATCTCACCTCGCAGTAATAAAGTCTTATTAGTATATAAAAATGACATATTAAATAGTATTTTGAAAACGCAATAATACAATATACTAAACACTAAAAAAACATACAGTATAATCCAGATGTAAAATGAATTCATATTTCTTTTCCCCCTCAGTAACTACTGTTTTTATTGAAGAACACACTGAACCAGAATCTTGGATCTTCTGGAATTACAAAACCAGGACTAAATTATTTAATATAAATATTAAATAAATAAATACCCATAAGCAGCTTTGCCATAATTACAACAAATATTGTGTTGAGCCGCTGGTTTAAACCGGTTTTGAACTGATTAACTGTTTCATACATCATTTGTTGATCTGTGTGAGGTTTCTTATGCAAAAGAGATGCTTAATCCCAGTTTTTACTTGGTTTCATTTACATAACCTTATAAAAGTGTACACCAAGAACTCAATCTGACCAAGAACTGTCCACATTTTGTGCACTATATGTAAGCTGGTCAGTAAACAGACTGTGGGTGGCCCGTGGATATTAGGGCTGGGAAAATAAATCACTGTATGCTTCAGAAACAGCCGTACTCTGCTCGTTTCCAAATCCTTACACACACTGAACCTAAAATAATCATTCATAAGGTTAAAAAGGTTGAAGTGAATCACAAGAGTGTTCACAGAGAGCTGTGTTTACATTAATCTGAGTTATAAAAGCGTTCTGAGTCGAGGTGAAATGACAGACTCTTCAGCTCTTCTTCATCAGCATCTGAGTGTGTGATAAAACTAGAGTAGAGCGCCATCTGCTGTTAAAATATAAGCTCAGAATCCATTCCAGAGAGAATCAGCACACATTCAGAAGATCTCAGCATCAATTCTGCACTGATCTATGGTCTCAGCTGGAGTGGATCTGGGCAGTAAGAAGTCCTCACCCGCAGACGGCCAGCAGACACTCCTCGATGGCGTCTCTCTGAGCTTTGGTGAGACAGCAGCCCTTGGACAGTCTGTAGACGGTGTGCAGCAGAGAGTCGATGAGCGAGGCGAACGGTTCGGTCCCGGCGAACAGAGGAGCACACTTGGTGAGCAGCGGCAGCACGGCCGTGCACAGATACCGGTTCAGAGCCAGCGCCATGTCTGTGGCGCTCAGAGCCACCTGGAGGTCAAAGGTCACACAGGAAGATGGGAGAGGTCAAAGATCGGCGCACACACACATGCACACTGAGGTGTCACGTGACTCACCGTGTCCAATGAGGCGGCAGCTCTGAGGTCAGGAAGAAAGCCCACTTCCAGCAGGTGCAGGAGGAAGTTCTGGTCCTCGATGCCGTAAACACGGTCCAGGAACAGAACCATGGCTGCTTTGTGATCGGGACAGAACCCCGCTGACATGTCCGGCTCCACCACAGAACCGTCTGAACACACAAACACAGGCAGCACACTAAGTCCAGCACTAATCAATGTGACTATACTACAGCATAAAGACACTACAAACATTAAGATTAGGGAATCGATTCCTGGATTGATCTTCTGAATGTGTGCTGATTCTCTCTGGAATGGATTCTGAGCTTATATTTTAACAGCAGATGGCGCTCTAGTTTTATCACACACTCAGATGCTGATGAACAAGAGTGATGAAAAACATCAGTCTGTAATATTACCCCAGCCCAGAATGCTTTTATGACTCAGATTAATGTAAACACAGCTCTCTGTGAACACTCTTGTGATTCACTTTAACCTTTTTAACCTTATGAATGATTATTTTAGGTTCAGTGTGTGTAAGGATTTGGAAACGAGCAGAGTACGGCTGTTTCTGAAGCATACAGTGTTCAAAACTAAGAATCCACTCCAGAAAGAAAAGGAAAATCTCAGAATTGATGCTGGATCAGTTCTTGATTTGCGATGCAACAATCTATTTCCCCAGCCCTAATTTACATCTGATTACAGCTGATTTGATGTGTATGGTGGAAATTGCTAAACAAATAAATAGTCACTTGATATGACTTTAAAACCCAAATCTGCTGATCCTGTATATCAGTTCATGTTTTGCCAAATGCATTACTGTGAATGTAATTTATTGTTCTTTTATTGTTAAGCACAGGTGCAGCAGATGTTTGTCTTGGTGTGAAGAGCGGTCAGACCTTTGGCCAGCGTGGGCATCAGGAACGGGATGCTGATCACTCCCACAAGATCCTCGATGGGAATGAGCGAGCGCAGGATGGCTCGGATACGGATGGCCTCTCCCTTCCCGGCGTGGATCAGCTGACGGAGGAGAACACACAGAGACATCACGAGAGGAGCCTGATCTAACGTGATGCTAACACTGAAGATGAGCTACACTCACGTGCATCTCCGGAGCGCAGCGGCCCAGCAGATCGATCAGAGCGGCGTAGAAGGTCATGATGGCGTTTCCCATGTGAATGGTGTCGTCTTCCTCTTCTTCCATGATGTCATTACTGTATAAGACACACGGATCATCAGCATCAGTGATCATTAAGCTCACTGACAGCAAACAAAAGCACAGGGTAATCATTAACAATAAGTGTAAAGTTAAATATACCTACAGCTAAGCAACTGTTAGTACCCATAATTCCTTGCAGTCTGAGCATCTCCATTGAGTGATTAATGTGTTTACATGCATCAGAGTTCCCAAGAGCAGGCATGGGAATATTGTCAAACTGAATCAGGCCGTCAGATTGTGGTTTTTACATGAATCAATAGTCATCAGAATATTGGTAAATTCAGATTTGATGCACACGTAAGCATTCTATTCTATTTAAAACACTGTGGATGTTGCTGCATTTAGAGCGCGACCCATCATGCTAAGATGTTCCTGGACCAGCGGACAACGACAGATCAGGAACACCGAGGATAAATGAAGGAGAGGATCATGCTGTGTGTGAGATGAAGAGACGCTGATGCTCATCAATAACGGTTACTTTTATGGAAATCCAATCTGTTTCCCCAAAGAACCTTCCAGTGTTAAGCTGTTAAAATAACCCTTTTTTTCTTAGTGTGAAGAACACGATTAATAAAGGTCCTTCAGAGCAGTGGACAGATTCCAGGCATGTTAAAGGTTTGTCATGTGAACTGAAATGAGGCTCGTGATCTTCATGTGTGTGTTCGTATCGTACAGTGTCCTGCTCTCCTCTGTGGTGGGTGATGGTCCGTCTCTGCTGGGATCTTCTGAGATCTTTATGGCCTCCTCCATAGCCGCCAGCAGCCCGTTCCCACCCTCTCCACGCAGGGCGGGGCCAAAACACTCGGGCCGGCGAATCAGGAGCCGCACCACCACGTTAGCGTTCTCCTCCACGCTCTCACCTGAGACACACCGGAACAACACCATTCACCCACAATACACCACCTCCAGGAGAACAACATCAGAACAACAACTGCTGGATACGAACAGAGAGATAAACATAACCCTGGAGCACTACACCAGTCATAAGTGTCAGTTTTTTTTATTGAGATTTATACATCAACTGAATAAATCATCTCTCCATTGATGTCTGGTTTGTTATGAGAGGACTATTTAAAAATCTGGAATCTGAGGGAGCAAAATAAATTAAATATTAAGAGAATCATGTTTAAAGTTGTCCAAATGAAGTTCTTAGCAATGCATATTACTAATCAGAAATGAATTTAGGGTTCAATATCTTCATGGAACATGATCTTTACTTAATATCTAATATAAAAAAGGAATGGGATAATTTTGACCCATACAGTGTATTGTTGTCTATTTCTACAAATATAGAAATGTATTGTAATATATTATGCTAGTTATTTGAGTTTGAAGGCCCAAAAAGAGGGAAAAAAGCACTCTTAGTTCATTTTTGTGTGACTGTGTTGGGCATGTAACTCTTGAAATAACTTTGCATGGCAAAATCTGAACTCTAAATACTCCTGAATTTATTATTAGTTGTACTTTGTGACTGCTGTATGTCTCTGTATATTATATGTATGTGTTGTTCTTTGGAATGTGTTCGTTTTCTTTTGTATTTGTTTGAAAAAAGGGGTAAAAGAACACCAACCGTTACAGAAGACAGCGAAGCGGAGGAAGTCCAGGTACCGTTCTCCCTCCACCGGGTTCCAGCCGATGTCAGGATATCCTTTAGACATCAGCATCAAACAGCTCTGGAGACCACAGCCCGCCAGATACTGCACCACCTGACACACACACACACACAGAGTCAGCGTTTGACAGCACACATCAGCCAATCAGAGCCTGAAGACAGAGACGGGGGCACCTTCTCGAGGTCCGGCTCTCTCAGAGCCAGAGCCAGCTCATTATTGTCCATCACAGACGCAGCAGCCACATCCAGAGGAGTAGAGCCTCGCATGGACGGAGACGCTGCAGAGACACACACACACACACACACACACACGGTTAACGGACACTAACACTAACACCTGTCTCTGGACATCTCCAGACGTCTTACCCAGCCCCACGCTGCTGTTCTCCAGCAGGTAGCTCAGGTGATCAAACATGGCCTTCTGATTCTGACGGCTGATCCGACAGAAGTAGCACAGGAAGCGGCAGCAGTTGGCCACCATCTTTGGAAAGGTGATTTCCTGAAGACAGAGGACATTCCTTCAGTGACACCTGCTTTTGAACTGAAAGGATTGAATGTATGGTGATTCAAGATGATGATGATTGAAGGTATTCTGACTCACCTTGGACTCTCCTCCGCTCAGCACGTTCACCATCACCTCCATGACGGTCTCGTGCATGCCCAGCGCTCTCATTAGGTTCGGATGCTGGTAGAACACCTTATTATTCATGATGTCACTGTAAACAGTTCAGAGGTCAGAGATCAGGCTGAAATCTCACACACCTTATGAGGAGTCACTGAGCCAAAGCCACACCCCAAAACCCTCCCCACACATGCATACATGTGTTTTATATTTTAAATAGATTTATATAAAACATAAATTATATATATATATATATATATATATATATATGCTGTATGTATGTGTCTTTATATATACATAATAAATATTTGCAGTACACTTACATATATTATGTAAACAAAAACTATTATTTTGGATGCAATTAATTGTTTTGATAGGACTTATATATTTTATTTATATACAAAAAAAATATTGTTTATATTTTTTATTATTTAATATGATGTACTAATGTCAAATAATTGTTTACTTTTTTTGTTAATAATTTAACATTATTATTAGTATAAAAAACACACACCACATCTACAGTATAAATGTTTAAATAAGATATTTTGAACTATCGTGTGAAATAACGTGCCAGACGCGGGTCACCTGAGCCCATGGATCATCAGCTTCTCCTCCTCTCGGCCCATCCTGACGCTGAGCAGCGAGCGGATCTGACCCAGCGAGGCCAGCAGGTTGATGGTGTCCTCCACCGAGACAGCGTTGATGGTGTAGGTCTTGGGCAGCGCTCTCACCTGACCTCCGATGCCGTCGTACTGTCTGTGGAGCAGCACAAACATGGCCCTCACCAGCTCGGGGTCCTCGATGACTGACTCCTGAGCCCAGCGCACCATGGTCTCTGAGATCAGCTGCTGCAAGGTGCCTTCAGACAGAGACAGAGGTCAGACCAGCCAGGAACCGCAGAGAGAGAGAGGCACGATTCTGGATAAACTGAGGATCAGCATTTCTGTATCTAACAGAGAACGCCATTCTCCTGCGAATCTGAACTAAACTGAATAATGTGTGACAAAATATTGTTGCTGCAAATTGTCATTTATAAATATAATCGTGCAGGTCTAGAACATCCTCGTGGAGGAGAAGAAAGCCTCACTCACTGGGTTTCTTTGATTTCTTCTTCTTTGGTATATCAATCATTTTCTTCTTCAGGTAGGTCACCTTCTCCACCAGAGACATCAGACGGCCCCTGATGGTGAAATCATCTCCGTCTCCTGATTTATCATCATCTGTCTCAATGCCTGATGACAAACACACATCCACAACATCTAAACACAAGAGCTGAGCTGGACTCATGAGTTCACTGGGAGTAAATCACACATCAATCACTAATCCATCCCAACACAGATCATGTTCTCATGAGCACAGATCACAACGCTTTACCACAGTGTGTCATCAGATCTTCATGGAAGTCCAGCAGCTGCTCACGAATATCCTCTGGACATGGACAGTCCTGCTTCTCATCCTTAAAATTCAGCAGCATGTTGATCTGAAGAAACACACACAAAAAAGCTTGTTTATTCAGCTTTCAAATGATGCATAAATCTCAATTTTAAAAAACTGGTTTCGTGTTCCAGGGTCACAAAAAATTACAGGAAATAATGTAGAGACAAAATAATGTAGAGAAGTCATCAATCTGGGATTCATTTGATCAAAATAATTTCAAACTTAATTTATCTACTGTATTAAGATTGATGACCAGATGAAGAGGAATAGAGGAAGAGTTAATCAGCTGACCTGTTCCTGTGGAGGAGAGCGGAACTCTTTGGTTTTGCGAGCAGTCAGAGCGGCAGACATGTTCAGCGCCTGCATCACTTCATTATAGCGGAAGCGCTGGTTCTCCTGAAGATTGGCCACAAAGTCATCGGAGAACGCGACCACAGCCTCGATACGGTGACGCACCTGACAGTCACACAGGTACTGCAGCAGGTGACACATCTGACACACACACACACAGCAAACACCTCATCACTTCACTTCATCACCTGAGTCTTGTTTTGTCAAATTCATCAATCCCTCAACACTCACCAACACTTCTCTTTTAGTTTGTTTGTTTTTGTTATTCATTATTACTGAAGTGTTAGTAATTTTGTTGTATATTTTTATCATTTTTAATGACATTTAAACTTTATTTACTTTTCCTATACAGTGTACACTTGGTCAACAAACGTAACAAAAACACAGAGATGTTTAGGCCTAATCAAAAATACTTATATTTAGAATTATCAAAATAATCAACGATTCAATGAATCAGAAATGAATGGCTGAACGAATCGTTTGGGAATAGCTGAACAAATAAGGTAAAAAATAAACGCACATTAAAATAAAAATGAAAGTTTTTTTTGACCTCGAATGTCAACCTGTTGTTGGGGACTCCTAAAACTAAGATATGAACATTTTATAACCCATAACAGGGGCACTTTAAAGGGACCATAAAAGTAAAGTGTAAGTAATAAATCGTCCTCACTCACCTGGAGTTTGACAGGTTCAGGAAGCTTCATCTGTAGAAGCCCTTCTTTGGGCGTCTTTCCTCTCAGGCCGTGTTCCTCGGCCCCACCCCCCTCCAGCCGGCCCCGCCCACCACCGTCCTCTGGAGTCCCGCCCCCACTCTCCACTCCAGACTCCTGCGAGAATACGCTGGGCTCGATCAGCTGCAGGATGGTCTTCAGGTCTCCGTTGTGGAAGATGCCCATGATGAGGAGCGTGTAGAAGAGCTTGATGAGCGGGACAAACAGGAACTCGGTGCTGCCTCCTACGGGGTCACGCACGTGTAAGCTGCCCTCCCGCACCGCCTCGGTCAGCATCTCCATGGTGCGGCTCTTCAGCGTGTCCAGAGGGAACTCGGGGCTGTGCTGGAGGCCCCCGGAGCTCACGAAGCTGGGCGAGGAGAAGCGCATGCGCGGCTGCAGAGACGTGCTCAGGCCGATCCCCGGCAGCTCGTGCTTCTTCTTCTCGTCAGGGAAGAGCGTGATGCTCTTGGTCTCGGGCGTCATGGGCACGATGTACTCAGAGTTCATCATGAGGCGGGCGGTGGCGTAGCTGCTCAGGTGGATGTCGATCAGCAGGTCGTAGTATCCGGTGCGCAGCAGGCCCGGCATGTATTTGTTCTGGATGGCGTAGAGCAGCTGCGCCTCGTCCACGTGACTGCAGAGGGCGTGAGCCACGCGGTTGTTCCCCAGGGCGCAGATCGCCGAATACAAGCGCAGCGTGTGATAGTGGAACTTCAGCAGCTCTCTCTGCTCCGTCAACTCCAGGATATCCAGAGACCTGACGGACACACACAACATCATCAGCATCAGGCACGCACATGCTAATTTATTCAGACCCCATTAGCATTTCGAACATTATCACAGTTTCTGTGCTATAGTTTAGAAAACGGTTATAAGATACAACAACTGTGTCAGAACTAGGCCTGCCCTCTACATCTTCTGGTCAGTAGTAGTAGTTTGAAGCATTTGAAGCATTAGTCGACTAATCACACCTTTAGCATTAATAAACCATTTAAATTATAATAATGAGCCTTTAATTGCATCTAAAATCATTATCATCAACGCTATGTGCATGTAAATAAACTTCTTAGGGCTGGCAAAATAAATTGATGCTTCGTGAATCGAGCAATGATTCTGCATTGATTCTGAGATTTGATTCTTTCTGGAGTGGATTCTGTCTTAGTTTTGAACACTGCATGCTTCAGAAACACATGTTTCCAAATCCTTACACACACTTGAACTTGAACACCAAATACTTGAACAGTTAAAATAATCATTCATAAGATTTGAAAAGCTGAAGTGAATCACAAGAGTGTTCACAGAGAGCTGTGTTTACATTAATCTGAGTTATAAAAGCGTTCTGAGTCGAGGTGAAATGACAGACTCTTCAGCTCTTCTTCATCAGCATCTGAGTGTGTGATAAAACTAGAGTAGAGCGCCATCTGCTGTTAAAATATAAGCTCAGAATCCATTCCAGAGAGAATCAGCACACATTCAGAAGATCTCAGCATCCATCCATGAATCAGTTTATCATCACAGCTGGATAGAAAAACTATTGAAAACAGCTACAGTCAAACCAAAATTTATTCAGACACCTACAACACTTACTTGCTATAGTTTAGAAAATTATCATAAAATATGAGAACTCATAGTTAAACTGTCAGATCAAAATGATCTTAATAATGTCAGATAACCTAGAAATTTTGATAGCTGTCCGCTGTTAGATTTAAGCACACAGTTGGATAATTACCAAGAGATGCTTCATTTTGTTCAGTCTGTGGTGTAAAAAGATCACATTAGCAATTAAAAGAAAAAAAAGTGTCTAAATGATTTTTGCTCCTAAATTTTTCTAGTAGTTCATTGTATTAAGACTTTTACTTTATTTTGCTATCCTTAGTTACATAAATGAATGACAGTGTCCAGCACCCACTGGTAAAAAAAAAATCTAAAATTATATCTGAATAATATTTGGTTTGACTGTACATAATGTTTAAATTACACTGTGAAACAGATTGACCCGCTACTGAAATAAATGAATGGGTCAGTTCAGACTAAAGTCACACTAAAATCTACTAATTGATAAAAATTTCTAGTGGTTTCTTAGCACATATAGTGGTTACAAATAAATACATTTGATATAAATCTGTGGCATTTTCTTAATATATAACCTTCAATGCCACATGATCCTTTAGAAATCAATCAATCATTCTAATATGCTGACTTAAACAAAATACAAACTACATGAATACAGTCACTATTAAAAAAAAAAAGTATAAAAAAATATTTTTATATTTAACCTTTATTGTCATAAAAAACAAAACATCTGTTGATGGGGAAGATGTGTCCATGATTTATTTTATTAAAAAAATTAAAAATAATTGTAAGATTTAATTTTAAATAACATTTGTTATATGTTTTTGTAAAAATGTCATTACAGGGTTAAGAAACATGCAGCCATTTTCCACAAAAACACTTCTGAGGTCGGCAAAACCCTTTCTGAATGGCTGAAAGCATGCAGTTAAGTCTAATCTTCCAGAAGTGAAAGGTCTAAATGGCAGTGCAATCATGGAATCTGCACCTGCAAATGCATGTCAGCGCACTAACTAGCATTTAAAATACCTTAGCAACCACATAGCAACACTCCGTTAATCAGCCAGAACACTCCAGCATCACGGCTGTGAGATCTGCATGATTTATTCAGAAAGGTCTGATCTATAAATCAGATTCTGATGATACTTACTGAGAATGTTCTTACACATTTAAAAAAGCACTCAAATAAATGCACATTATATATAACTGCACTGTTTGAAAAAAAATTATGAGATGAATTCTATAGAATTATTTTCATTTATTGTACCTCAGGTGTGCATCATTTCCAGTGAGTCAGTTATTCCTCACACTCTGACAGTCCTAATGTCCAGAGATCAGTGTGTGTGTGTGAGTGTGTGTGCGTGTGTGTGAGTGTGTGTGTGTGTGTGTGTGTGTCTGTGTGTGAGTGAGTGTGTGTGTGTATGTATTTGAGTGTGTGTGTGTGTGTGTGTGTGCACCTGGTATTTATCACCTTATGGGGACCAATTGTCCCCACAAAGATAGGA
>JAUMHE010000009.1:3184045-3200427 GCA_032359235.1 Enteromius mattozi | reverse complement strand
AAATGCTGGATTAAGATCGTGTGGGGGGTCGAATCGAGATCGCGATCTTTTAACGATTAATTGTGCAGCTCTACTGTCAGGTGTGTGTTCAGGTGTGTGTACCTGTCTGGTGTGTTTAGATGTGTGTACCTGTCTGGTGTGTGTTCAGGTGTGTGTACCTGTCTGGCGTGTGTTCAGGTGTGTGTACCTGACTGGTGTCCACAGGTGTGGGAGTGAAGGCTGCCTGTGACAGTGGGATCGTGGGTCCCAGGAGGTCACGTGTTCTCCCATGGTCTTGTTTGTACTCCTGACTGTGCTCCACACGCAGCTTTTCTCGCGGTAAAACGGCCTCAAAACATGGAGCGTAACCGGACGGAGGCAGGAACTTGAACTCTCCATGACGACCGCCCAACAGGAAGCGCACTCTGAAGAGGACAAGAGTTATTCACCAATCAGAGCAGATTTCAGTTGTAGTTTACATATGACATTATGATGCTTTACAACATTGATTGGTTTTGATTGAGCAGTTCTGACTCAACCATTCATGTAAGTTAGCTTTCAGACTGACCAATGGCAGACAGGGGGTGTGCTGATGGGACAGTGGACATGTCTGGAGACCATGAGACTCACTTGACTCTGGCAGAGAAGGACACAACGGGGAAGAAGAGTCCGTCTGAGTTGAAGTTCTCAAACATTCCCTGGACCGGCTGGCCGTTGATGCGGAAGGAGATGCTTGGAGCGCTGAGATCCAGACAGCAGCTGACCACATCCTCGGCCCGCAACACGTGCTGATTGGGTGAGCTGACCGAACGCGCCACACAACCTGCCAATCAAAGCACATATTACATTTATATGTCTTACGGCTCTTTAAAACTGCTGACATGTGCTGTTACATTAGTAATGGTTTCACTACCATCAGCAGATATCTCACATCAGAACACACACACACACACATTTACGAAGCTCTCTGAATGAGGACATTCTGTAGACTTTTACTGATATTACATACTGTAAATACCATAACCTTAACCATTCAACAGGTCACCCAAGATTAGGATGAGTTTGTTTCTTCATCAGATCTTGAGAAATGTCTCAGCAATGGATGTGAATAGACACTGTCAGAATGAGAGTTCAAACAGCTGATAAAAACATCACAATAATCTACAGCACTCCAGTCCATCAGGTAACATCTGGAGAAGACAAAAGATCAAACTAATCCAGCATTAAGACGCTTTTAACTGAAACACAAGTCCATAAAGAAAGTTCAGGTCTGAATCAGGAGAGAGCTCTGCACAGATCAAGCAGCATTTAAAACAGTCCAAAACAGCTCTAAACAAATATGTGGCTGGATTTTGTTGTGAGAGACAACAGGAAATTAACATTATCACTGGAGGAAGTGTTATTATGGATTATAGAGAGTGGAGATTTTAGAAATTAATGCCGGATTTGTTTAAACTTTGTCTTCTTATCTTATTCTTCTGTCTTTTTAATTTTTATCAGCTGTTTGGAGTCTCATTCTGACGGCACCCATTCACTGCAGAGCATCCACTGTTGAGACATTTCTTCAAATCCGATGAAGAAACAAACTTATCCTAATCTTAAGGTGAAGACATTTTAATTTCTGGATGAACTATTCCTTTAAGTAGGAAAGTATGAGCACTGTATAACAGTGATGAACAACATGAACTGAAGAAGCTAAAGCTCCTCTGTGTAGTTACCTGCCCACAGGTGTAGCCCATCAAAGCCGTATGAGTAGAGGTCGTCTCCAACGCCGTTCCCGCCCCAGCCCTCTCCTCCGCCAGGATACGGCCCGTAGCCCTGTGTTGACGCCCAGCCCACCCGCAGGTGAGTGGCTTCGGCCGTCACAAACGGCTCCACGTGGTCCACGATCAGCTCATAATACCACTTCCTGTACTGGGCGGAGCCTTCACTCACACCCAGGAAGATGTTGGGCCTCATGCTGAGCGAACGACACAGAGAGATACACTGAGAGAGTGTGAGGGGACAGGAAGTGCGAGACAGGAAGTGATGAGTCTACCTGTTGACGTGATTGACGAGGCGGGTTTGCAGCAGCAGGTCTCTGCCGGGCAGCAGGTTATCACAGATCAGGTGCTGATTGGAGCGAACGGCCACACCGTGACACACACACAGAGAACACAGGACATCCAGCACCTGAACACACACACACACAGACATCAGTCCGGCTAACCATCAGCTCATGCTACAAGCGCTCTGATGGTTCTAAACAGCACTGAAATGAACCGCCAGCCCCACGAGATCAAAAGAGAGAGTCTGACTGATATCACTTCATCTCACTCGTCTGCAAAGCTCCCGAGACACAGTCAGGTTACTGATGTTAAGTTAGCAGCATGGCTAGTTTAGTCACCTTGTGGTTGCGTCCGTGTTTGTCCAGCAGTGAGATGATGGATTTGATGTGTCCCTCCTTAATGATGTTCAGAGCTTCTGGACTCTCCACCAGAACACAGTGCAGAACCTCCAGAATCCCTGCAGACACACACACATCATAACCATCATCCTCACACCAGCACACCATGACGATCCACTCATTACAATAAATATGACCTATGCTGGCAAAATGAGTAACAATGAGCAAATTACTTGATTTTAATTTTACAATTTCTATTAAAAAAAACCTTCAATTTGATGATTTGTTAGAATCTGATATTTTTTATTTCATCTTTAAGAAGTGATGCAAACAATAAACAAATACAAGAAAGAAACAAATGTGTTTTCATTTTACATCTAAAGCATTCAAGTAAGAAAAACAAACAGTAAAATCTAAAAATCACTTAAGTATTTATTAAAAATCTGTTCAAAGAAAGCAGTTCAATTAACCAGCGAGTGATTCCCTCTTTTCTTATATTGTTTAATTAACATTAATGAGACAGACGTCTGTATTAAAACATAGTGTACTGAACAGATCTAATATAATGTTACACATCCAACATTTTTCCCTGAACATTCACTGAGGATATAGCCGATTGTGTTTGTGTGAATGCAGAAAATATATTTAGCCTTTTGTGAATGTGTATTGGGATTGACTGCTTTTTGTGTGCGCTTCAGATAAGAATCAAGCAGAGAACGATTCTTTTAGATGTTTGGAGCACTGGGATCGCTAGACGACAGATTTATGAACTCATTCACTTTTTTGCCCGTAGCTCAAACTTAGCCTGTGCGCATAATTACCTACTTTTGCCAGCACAGATCACAAATAACGCCACATACCGGACGACGCTTCCAGCCTCTCCAGACGACTGATCAGCCAATCCAGAGAGCTGGAAAACTGGGCACAATTCTTCCTGTTTCCTCTGATCAGAGCAGCTACAGACATCATGTGACGGGAATAATACGATTGATTAGGAATGAAGCTCTTGAACAGATGGATAGCAGTATGCAGTAGTGAGTGTTACAGCAGTAGTGCGCTATACTAAACACAGCAGTGCACTAGTGAGTGATTTTGAGTCTCAGTCAGCAGATTTCACCGGTTATTGATGTGAGCAGATGGAAAGTGCTGGAATATAATTCGTACCCAGGAGCTCGTAGAGGGAGTTCAGGATGGACTTCCAGGATTCTCCGGCCTCTTTACCGGCTACGTCTGCAAAATGAGCTGCACTGCTGTACACATGCAGACGATCGATGCACTCCAGGACCAGGCTGATCATTCCCTACAGACACACACACACACACACATCACAGCTGAAAGATGATTCTTCTAAAATCCAGCTTTCTAAAAAAGATTTTTCAAAGTTGTAAATAAAACAAATATTATTGCAATATGGTTTAAAAGATAGCATTTTACATCAATATTTCGATGTGTTACTTATTTGTGATTTACTAGTATTTCTGAGTAAAAAATGGTTTCATAGTTAGTCGTACGCCAGGTTTTGTTCAGTGTATTGTGAATCACATGACTTGGCCACTACACCAGGAGAGCTCTGGCTCTAAACGAAACGAATGGCACGCTGTGTCTGGTGTTTCTGTGATCTGTACCTCCTCCTGGAACAGGTTCTGTCGGCTCTTGAGCGCTCGAAGGCGGTTCTGTTTGTCCTCGTGCTCCAGGTGTTCATCGGGCGGCTGGAAGTATCCGATCAGATCCTCTAGACTCAGACTGACCGATTCGATGGGCAGATCGAGGGTGGACGTCTTCCCCTTCTTACTCAGAGCGTCTAGACCCCTGCGCTCAGAGAGGAGGTAGAGGACTGTTAACAGATAAAACACTCTGTGTGTGTGTGTGTGTGTGTGTTTGTGTGTGTGTGAGAGAGAGTGTGCGTGTGCTTATTTATGTTACATTGTAAAGAACAAATGTCCCCACAAGGATAGTTAAACCTGAAATTTTTTATGTTATGGGGACCAGACTGTGGTCTTCACAAAGGAAAACAAAAATAATAATAATGTTAATGTGGAAGAGTAAGAATGCAGGTTTTCTGTAAGGGTTGGTTTAGGAGATAAAAGTAATAGAAGACTATGGAAATTCCCCACAATTGACAGAAACAAAGGTGTGTGAGTGTGTGTGTATAAGAGGTTTTCACGGGTTCATCTGGATCTGAGAGTGAGTTGTAATTGCAGTTACATTTGGAATAATTTTGTTGTGTTTTTGTAATATTTGTTAGTTTTTTGTCTGTACATGTTTATTTCAGTGTTAGTTTAGTTATTTTAGTACTTCATTTGAAACAAATCCTAACAAAGAAATGCTGCCTTGTTTGAATAACGATGATAATCTCTGGATTTAGTAACCTCGGCTTCTTGGGGAATTTTCAACAAATTCTCAACAAACATGCTAAACAGACCCGAGAACTGTATTATTTAAAAAACAAAACCATATTAAACAATTCCATGACAATGTTATTATTATTATTGCTCGTCCAAGCAGAAAAACAATGTCTTGTTGCCAGATATTGATTAAAGATAAGCATCTAAACGCAGCAGAGAGGAACTTCATCAAATAAAGGCCGATGTAGCTGCTGTATCCAGCTGGACTTTTATTTATTTCTTCAGCTTTAAAAATGAATTTATGCAGGTGTGCTTCAGGTCCAGATCCGTAGCGTGTGCTGAAGGAGCATCCTTCACTCATACAGTATTCGTGAAGATCATCAGAAGTAAGGTGTATTACCTGATGAAGTGGTTGAAGAGGAACACCGTGCTGCGAATGACTCTAGCGGTGTGCGACTCCTCGTGTTGTGATCGCGACAGCGTCAAACCATCATCCATGTGACCCTCATGATGCATGATTGCCTAAAACACACACACAGATTACATTCATCATCCACTCGAGTGTGTGTGTGTGTGTGTGCTGCAGCAGTAATGATGTGGGTGTGAGAGTCTGACGGGTCTGTAATGAATCTCTCTGAAGAGCAGCTCCGGGCGTCACGTATGAATGAATCCATCACACTGAACTCACAGTAAGACACACACACCGTATACACACCGTATACACACACACACTCAAACTAGGGATGCACAATATTGGATTTTGTCGATATGTCGATATTTTGAAACTTATTTTTGCTGATACCGATATATTTCCTTTTGTTTGGAAACAACATCAAGTCTCTCTTGTGAAGTCAAGAGATTCCAAAAAAATAATTTCAATTTGGTTAGTTTTTTACAAAAACGTATTTGTTAGAATTGCACAAACAATAAGAAGCTTTTTTATGATAAGCTTTGAAAATAATTATAAATCAATCACTTATTTTTTTTCAGACAGATGCAGAGGTAACCTCAACATTTCATTTAAAGATTTAACATTTCTAGATGGTCTAAAGAAAAAGAGCCGTAACAATCTTTCAGAGCTCATAATCAGTTTGAAAAAATACACATTGATGAAAAAATCTGTATATATAAGTGTCATATTTGTTATATTTTGTATTCATGTAAGCTATATCTTCTGACCTTTAAATCAAAATATAATCGTGATTTTACATCAGTTATTGATGATCAGACATACAATCTTAATACATCTATGTCAGACGCTCTCATATAAAGCCGTTACACTCAGCTGACATCACCTTCCTCTGAACGCCGCCCATTCGCGCACACTTCGCGTCCACTGACTGGTACGTGAGCCAGAGCCCAGCCTCCACGTGCTGGATGTAACAGACCGAGTCGCCATATTTGATGTCCGGGACGCCCATCCCATCCACCTCCTTCCTCAGGCCAAAGTCCAGCTTCTCCTGCAGAGGATCATGGGTAAACACAATTCAGTCAGAAAAAATCTCAATAAAAACCAAATTTCTTTTCATCTGTACTCAACAGCTCTCCACAGTAACAGTATACATCACTGTAAGTCATATAAAAAAGCTATGCATGGGTCAAAGACACATTAAAAGATTGATTACATTCACCCCAAATGCATATTAGTTGTAATTTTACATTTTTTAAATTTGCCACTATCCTAGGTTTTGCCCATTTGTCAGTAAGATATTTTTACTGAACTTAATATTCTTCCTTATTCTTTTATATATTTTAATATGTACAAGTCAAAATAAGCATGTTGTTTGAATTTTTACGAAAATATTTCTACACTGAATGACAATGTATCATTATTTCAAGCAAATTTTGACATTTTATTCTCCAAAAACTTATTTGAAACCTTAAAAGTAGACTTTCTGTAAACATAAAATCACTTTTGACGTCTCTGACCCACAAGTCTCTTGAGTGTACTGTGCACTATGTGTATATTATGGAAATGTGCAAAATGTATCGTTATATATTGGTATTATTCACTGTATTTAATCACAGTCCAACAGTGTACTTTATCATTTAAATAGGTACATTTAAAAATGTGTATTAATTATGAACACAATACGGGCCAAGGCACTATCCTGTTTAATTCAGGAACTAAGTCAGAATTCGTTTTGACTTATTTTGGTCATCATATGAAGATGAACTAATCTAATGAGGAGTGTTTGAGGTGCTTCAGCTTCAGCTCAGTCTCACTTTTGAGGAACGGAAGCAGAAAGCCGTTGATTTGACGTCTGCTTTCTCCTTGTCCATTAGCAGCAGCCCTTGATCGTCCATCATGCTGAGATACTTCCCCGTGGTCACGTGACGCAACCGAAACGGCTGACCCCAGCGGATGTGACTGCCGCTCCACCTGCACACAGACTTCAGGCTTCAGCACACCCACAATGCACTGCGGCGCACACACTACAGCTGTATCAAACAGTAAGCAGTGTTTGGCTTTATAACACTGAAAACCTGAACAGACGTTGATTTGTAATTCAAAAGCAGAAAGTAAACTGCTCCAGTATTTGGCCCCAACCCCAAAATGCCACTTTGATAAAACGCTCCAACTTCAGCGTCCTGGATTATTTTTAGTCTGTGAAGAGCAGAGCGCAGAAGAGCTGACGTCCTGCAGTGTGTAATTAAAGGCTTCATGGGAACGCAAACCCGTCCGCTGCCAGAGGGGTCAAACGTGAAGGAACGCATCCGAGATGACATCAGCACTGCGGCATGATGGGAACCTCACAGGGTCAGTCTGTGCTCTTCAGGTTCATATGAAAGAGCCTTCTGTGACTTTCACTTCATGTCAGGCCATTTTTTTAAATGTGTAAACAGAACTAATAATAGAATCAGCATAACACACTGATTTCTGAAGGATCATGTGACACTGAAGACATGATGCTGAATGATGCAGAAATAAATTACAGTTTAACAGATAATCACATAGAAAACTGCATTCAAATGTCAGAATATTTTTACTGTATTTCTGATCAAATAAACGCAGCCAATATGAGCAGAAGAGACGCCACACTTTCATATATTATAGAAATGAACTGAAATAAAAATGCAGGCTAATGCATTTGATTCATTGATGTGTTTCACTCAAAAGTGGCAGTGCACGTGTCCCCAGGAGAGAGGTTTTACTGCACTTTCCTCTCTCAGTAGGACAGGCAGAACACAGATCAGATCTCACCTCTGGTGCTCTTGTTTACTCAAGAGTTCCTCCTGAGCGCTGAAGTACTGTGAGAGCGTGAACCAGGACTCATTATCAGCACAGACAGAGAAAGGCTCATTCACTCACGCCACTCGAAGCGTCTCCAGCCTCCAGAGAGATCTGGCGTGGATCGACACGGCTCCACCCTCGTAATGCACCGTCCTGGAGGAGACAAAAACAACATATCAGTCCGTATCAGTCCATACGGTAAACAGAACAGTGCAGAGCAGAATCACAAAAGAAGCAGAGCTCAATGAAGAAAACACTTCCCATGTCATTGTTTCTGACTGTGTGTTATTAACATGTTTTGTCAGATATTAGGGATCAGATATTATTTACATTTAGACACTTAATCCAAAGTGACTACACGTATCAAGGGTTTTTACATTATATCATACATAAAAAGAAAACAGAATAGAAAATGAATAGGGCAAGCTAGTGTTAGAGGCCTGTTTTGCTTTTGTTT
The DNA here is from genome assembly GCA_032359235.1 of Enteromius mattozi. Taxonomy (NCBI): domain Eukaryota; kingdom Metazoa; phylum Chordata; class Actinopteri; order Cypriniformes; family Cyprinidae; genus Enteromius; species Enteromius mattozi. The sequence continues at coordinate 3,192,025 of JAUMHE010000009.1, read as the reverse complement.
ATTGCAAAATAAATAAAAAGCAAAAATACAAAAAGATTAGAAAAGCTAGAATTTTTTTAAGAAAACAAGCAGTAAATGAATAGAGGGCCAGTCTAACAGCCATAATTGTTCTGAATGACAAATGAATTATAATTTCAGTTCAATTACTTCACTGATTACTTAGATTTTTACTTCATTGAACATTTTTGTATTTAGTTTTATTTTATGGACTTACAAAACTGTATATGACTAGAAAAAAACAAACAAGGAAATGTCAAAATTTGTTCCTTTATTCCTGACACTGTGACACAGCAGAAGTAGTGCAAAAAATTGAGGCCAATAATGACATCACTTCCTGTGCAGCACAAGAAAACCAACAATATTGTGTGTGAGAGTCTCAAAGGCAGCTGAAGGTTGAGAAGCAGAGCTCAGGCTGTAGATGTGGATCAAAAACACTAAAAATACACACAATGATTATTAAGACCTCAAACTACAGAGGATCACAATCAGCGTCTGGAACAAGATGTGCGCTGAGAATGAGTACAGTTGCTTTACACACCGATGAGAGAGAAGGACACACACACAATCCCACAATGCAGCGCTCCTCACAACACACACTTGCATAACACTTGTGCAAGAACATCTCTTACTGGAGTTAAAAGAGACGGATGGATACAGAGAAACGTTCTTTGAATTCATGCTTTCAAAAGCAGACGTGACTCGCTCAAGGCCACCGGTGACGAGAAACACGGATAAAGACAAACTCAAAGCCTGAGAAGAACACACTTCGGCTTTATTTGTGGAGCTCAAACTCATACCAACTAATCATTATACGCCAGCAACGCCCAGGTCCCATGATTCCCAGGGAATGCAAGAACTGATCTAATGTAGACCCTGAATGCAATGCAAGTTGGGTATCGTTTCAGTTTTATCAATTCTGATTCTGATTCTGGAATTGGAATTGATTTTCGATTCCCAAGCGTACTCATAATCATAACAAACGCTCTCATAATCACAATATTTACTCACATAATCACCTCAGAAGCTCATCTAACCGCTGCAGACTCCAGACTGTATTTGGCTTTCATATTATTTTTAATGATTAAGTGTCTGTTGAATGATTTTAGGAGGGATCTGGATCTCTTTGGTCTGTTTTTCTGGGTTGAATAGTTTGCAGTAGAGAGAGGAACAGGGCCTGATGTCCCACAGAGCACAGGTGTTTCTGTAATTACAGCAGCACACATACAGATCTCATTCTGTCTCACAGAAGAACCTCAGGACCAGACCCAAGAGACTCTCATCCGAACCTCTGTTTCTGCTGAAGAACAAGCAAACGTCCTACTTTAGCTTTAGGAGAAACTGGGATGTTACAGGCCTCTTATTCTTCACTTCAGTTAGTTCATTCATGGAGTTAGGATCTTCTTAATCTACACAGCACATTAAACTCTTGTTTTGATGCAGGTCCTTCAGATATGAGCACAAATGTATATCCAGAGCTCCTCAAAGAGACACCAACAACATCCAGCAGCAGAGGATGACTGCATCAAGAGTGTTTAATCCACCTCAACACACAGTAGAGAACCAGGAAGAACCAGATACACACAACACACCATCTCCACGTCCTCTACCTGCTTTAACCACACTGGCCATGACAATACTCAAAGTTTCTGTACAATCCAGAAGTTTTAAGAGCTGACATTTTCCAGCAGCAAATAAGTCCTCCTCATACTATATACACTGCAAAAAATGCTTTGTCCATCTAGCTTAGATATTTTTAGATGTTTTCAACCAAATATCCAAAAACAATTATAGTGTTGTTTTCAAAACAAGCTAAATAATCTTGTTTTCTGTTTGAAATAAAATTATTTTGCTTACCCCACTGGCAGATTATTTTGCTTGTTCTAAGCAAAAACTTAATGTAACTTGTTTTTTTATTTCTATAGAAAATCTTTCTTTATTTAAGAATTTCTAAATATTTTGTCTGTAAACAAGTTAAAAAAATCTAATCTAGAATAGCTTTTATTGCATTGTATCCAGGTTGTCCAAGAGTCCTTTTTCTCACACAGCGACCAAACTGTCATCAAGGGGCTTAATTAAAATAAGAAATTATGCCTTTTAAATCTGAATATTGCTAATATTTAAGTATAAAACTCAAATGTAGTTTTTCAGCCATTTTGACAGCCAGCTTTGGGAAAACACAAGGGTGAGAGAACGATGATTTAATGTTTTTGTGTGAACTAGTCTTATATCAGTGACCAGCTCAGAAGGTAGATGAATCCTGACCTGCGCTGTTCCTCTCCGTGTTCTCCAGACGGGACGGTCAAACACTCGTCCATGTGACCATGCAGCAGCCGCAGAACATCTCCACCAATCAGGAAGCCTGAAACACACAGAGCTGAGTGAACGAACAGGAAGTGGAAGGCAGCGTGACTTAAGCATGTCAAACAGTCTCTCACCCTGAGCCACTTCACTGCCGGAGCAGATCGGAGCTACGCTCCACAGCGTCTGCTGGAAAGCTGCGTCCACGTGCAAACTGCCGTTACCATACGATAAGTGCTGGAACACACAGATTCAGACTCATCAGTGTGTTTTTCACGAGTTTGAGCTGACCTGCAGCCATCAGGCTCTGATTCTGGTCAAACTCACCAGGTATCGTTCAGACGACACGCTGACCAGGATGAGGTCATCACCCACTCGCACCTTCTCACCCTCTGACCTCTGCTTGGACGCCGGGTGGATGGTCCACCAGCACGCCTCACCTGCACACACACACACACACACACACACAGTTATAAATGAATACAACACTACAATCAATAACTAATAAAAATGACATAAACACAACAAAATGTGGCCCTGGAGCACAAAATCAGTAAGAGTCAGTTTTATGAAATTGAGATTTATACAACATCTAAATAAATGCACTTTCCACTGATGTCTGGTTTGTTAGGAGAGGACAATATCTGTCTGAGATACAACTATATAAAAATCTGAAATCTCAGGGTGTAAAAAAAAACTAAATATTGAGAAAATCTCCTTTAAAGTTGTTCAAATGAAGTTCTTAGCAATGCATATCACGAATCAGAAATGAAGTTTGGATATATTTACAGTAGAAAATTTACAAAATATCTTCATGGAACATGATCTTTACTTAATATTCTAATGACTTTTGACTTAAAATAAAAATGTATAATTGTGATCCATACAGTGTATTGTTGTCTATTTCTACAGATACACCTGTGCTGCTGATGACTGCTGCTCCAGAGTCACTAATGACTAAAACCTTAACTAAAACTGACATGAAAAAACAACATAATTCAAAATATAAACAAAAACTACACTGACATGACTCTGCATTACAGTAAATACAAAAAGAATAATAAAAATAATATCAAAATGCAAAAAAATTATCTCCTAATTGGTCCTGAGAGCAGGCTTCATTCTCATTGTTTTTATTTCTGTTTTCTGATTTTGTGATGAAATATGGCCAGCACATGTTTCTGGCAAACATTCAATCAGGAGATGTAAACAGGAAGTGACATCACCTGTGGTGTCTTCCTGAAGCCCCACATCAAACGCCAGTTTGTCGGTGGAGGAGCGAGCCGTAGACAGACAGCACAGATACTGGAGAGAGAGAAACACATCGACACGTGACTCACAGACACACACACACACACACACAGAGGTGTCGTCAAAGGAACACACACCATCCCGCTGTAGGAGTGCCTCAGTAAGACCGCGTGACCGTAGAGCAGCGTCCGGTGACCTCCACCCTGCGCCGTCTGAAACACACACACACAGATCACTGATACACACTCATGACTGTTATGACACTCATCAGCTTCACATTCACCACAAAATCTCACACAACACCCTAATCATACACACAAATATATATTCACCTAATTATAACATCATATTTAAATATTTAAAAATATGCCTACATATTCAAATATTTCAATAGAAATACACATATTTAAAAATACATTAAAACATCTCTATACATAAAATACTGTATGTGTGGGTGCGTATGTATAAGGTATTTAAAAATATATATTTTTTACAATAAATATTTATTTTTTATTTTAGCCTATTTTAAAATATTTGTATTGTTTTATACTTTGATATTAAGAGCATGCATAATATTTTAAAATCCTATCATAGAGAATTTTAAAAGCATTTCAACTGAAATATTTATTTTAAAGTGCCCTGCTATTTTCAGTAAAACCTCTGTTTCAAAACAATCGATTTGCATCTAAATGGACAGAACAAATATCAGGGTACACACACGAAGAATCCTGACACGTCAGACGAGTCTAAATGTGTTTGAGTGTTTTTCCATCGTGAGACTGATGTTCCTGGGAATCAGCACTTCCTGTGTGTGTGTGTGTGTGTGTGTGTGTGTTAATGGCTCTCTCAAGGCCGGGTGTGTGTTTGTATCAGGTAATGGCTGCAGTAATGCTTCAGGACAGGAAGAACAGGACCTTTATTTTCTCATTACACTCACTCCAGTGCTCGCTCTCTTTGGTCCCGCTGGAATTAGCTCAGTGTACAGCTACATTACATTACATTACATCACATCACAACGACACGGACACACACAATCACATGGACTCCTACCTTCATCATGAATTTCTGTGGCCCATAAGAGGAAGAAAGACATTGTTAATCACAGACCAGAATCTAGAGCTTCACAATGCAATCATCAACATAAACTAACACACTACTGAATGATCTGCAGTATGCAGCATGTACACTGTGCACTGGATGCATCAACATCATTCTATCCCACAATGCAATGTGCTCAACTACCCTTTTCATTCGCATTGGGATTGGTTTTCCTCCCTGATTTGGTTTATGAATGTTTTTAAACTCGCTGATGAGGTCATGTGACTAATTATGGTTACATACTGCATACTGTTTGGCTCACTGTTGAGATCGGTCAGTGTTCAGTGTATACTGTGCAGCACTGTACAGACAAAGCTCACAGAGTTCAGAGGTCAACCATCATCAGACTGACCACAGATCAATACAGATCAGCCAACATCGGAAAAAAGTTTACCTCTATATAAAGTAAAAATGAAATCTAAATAATCAATAACATGTGATGCAAACTTCATCGTTACTGGAATATCTAACCATTCTTCAATCAAGACACAGTTACTGGAGATGCACAATAACGTAAGATAATAAAAAGTGCTGTTTGCTGAGAGTTTTTTACATTCTTCTGCATTGTTGAAACTATTTTCCTATTTGATACTGTAAAGCTGCTTTGACACAGTATCATAAATATATTGTTAAAAGGACTGTATAAATAAAAGTGACTTGAATTATATGGTCTGATGGTGAGAATATGGAAGAAAAAAATGCAATTTAGTATAGATGATGATATTTACATGACCAAAATAGTTTGATTTTGTTGATAATTTAGAGATCTTTATATGGTTAAGAACCAATATCTACAAATTGGGTACAGAAAAATCAACATCCCCATTAGCGGATATAGTTTCTTATTCGAAGTATAATTTTTATAATCAAAAACAAAACTTCTTATCTGACATCAGTGTACTCCAGTGAATGCATCTTGATTTATGAATGCTTAGATGTTTGTACTGAAAAATAAGATGCAAATAGTGAGGAAGAGCATCATGTCTGCAGCGTTAAAGGATGTTCATGTGAACTTGAGAAGCACTATGAGAATCTCTTCTGAAGTGTTTCTCTGAGGACTGAACATCAGAAGGGTTTGATCTCATCTCAGTTCCGATCTGTTCCTTTAACGAAGGCAGAACCCAAACAATCAAAAGAAAGGACTGGTGTGAAATCATGACAATAAGAGTCAAAATAAGAGCTGAAAGTCTGGATCTCATGCTGTGAGATATTGAGGAGCATGCTGACCTCAGATCAGGAGCATGAGGAGCATGCAGCAGATGAGTGTGTGTGTGTGTGTGTGTGAATCCACGTACCCATTTCTCCATGTCTATGAGCTGTGGAGCAATGGACACACAACAGAAAGAAAAGAAAGGAAACGTCATGCTTCCATCATCATGAAGAAACACATCAGACTCCTTCATTTCAGCAGAGGATGATGGGATCTTTAGTTAAATCCAAGGGTTTCCAGATTAAATTTATGTGGGTGAATCTGTGTCATATTCACACCAAAATCACTAGGGACTGATATAAGAAATCAGGGTCATCAGAGGTTAAAGGTCGCCCTCTGCTCATGAATGAAGAGAGGCGTGATGTGGATGTTTTCATGAAATGCTTTTTTGTTTTTAGTCACAAAAACAAAAGCTAAAACATCACTTCCTGCAGCATGATCGCACGGTTAGTGGGTCCGATCGGTGATTAGATCATTAATAAATGAGTCACAGCTGGAATGAGAAAGAAACAGAGCAGAGAGAAGAAGAGCCTCCCGCTGACCTCGGATCACACACAACAGCTCAGATTAATTCAGAGGGAATAATTCACGTTTAGCAGGATCATTATTCAATCAAACAATCAAACTCCAGAAAGCAAGAAAAGCACCAAGCGTCATAACAGCCGTCAACATCAGCTTTTCAGTGTTTTTGATGCTATAATCCTCCTCATTTGATGATTCCACACCTAAAATATCAAGAATATATTTACATGTTAAAAAACAAAAAAGCTGAATGAGAAAAGCATTGCAATGTTATAAAGACATTAAAATAAATAACGATTCTCTAAATTAAGTCTATGCACACTGTTCTCCTACTATCAGGAAAATATTTACATTTAATGAAGTCGAAAGCATATCTGAGGATATAATAATAAGAAGAAAATATTTATTTTTCCAATCATTTGAAATAATATTAACATAATATTAATAATATATTTAATAATATAATATATAATAATATATTTTAAGTCACATCACATTAAGTAAATCTCCATTGGCTCTCACGTGTGTGAAATCTAAAAACTCTATAATTTCTTTGTCATAAAAATGTCACATGGCTTTATAAGAGCTGGAATACTGCGTATGATCTAGTATGGACTATTTTTATGATACTTCATGGTGCTTTCCTCTTTTTCAGAGATTGATCATCACTGAAAAGAGCAGCGTGACAGATTGAGTGTTTTTTGGCTGAATTATTAGTTGTTGTGATGCTGAATCAGTCAGACGGCTCTATCAAACACAAATATCAGTGTCGGAGGTGTTGATTTATTACAGTGTATCTGATCTGCTCGTCTCAGATATGGATGTTAGTTTGATGTTGATGAGGAGTCAAACAGCAGCGCTGCACTTATATAACTGAACACACGAGTGAACGGAGACTGAACCTCCACACAGTGTGTGTGTGTGTGTGTGCTATGGTGCAGTCTGCCCAGCCCTCACACACACGCTCTGAAGCTTCACCGCAGTGTGTAGGACTAAACTCTCTCGCGGCGCATCAGACTTCTATAAATGAGATTTACATCACATCCTCTGAGCGCCTGCGAATGTGATCATGCCAACTGGACCTGAAAGAGAACTGTCATCATTAAAGTGTGATTCAGAGCGAGCGGTGAGCAGCGATTGGGTTTGATCTTCCCTTTTCCTCCTCCACATGTGACGCTTCTTCATGCGCAGTGAGACACTTCTGCATTGGCAGGATCTGTCTGTCTCTCTCTCACACCCACTGCATCTCACTGCTACGCTCAGCATTTACTCCTCCAGATCTCCTCTTTCATCCTGCACTGCTCTACCTACGGCACACACACACACACTCCACAGTGGATGTAATTCAGTGTTGTTATTTATTTATTCCAGTGCAGCAACAGGAAGAATAGAGGAAGGCAAAACCGATCAATTCACAGAAGCTAACGTGATTCTTCCTCAAACAACCGATCCGTCCACACAAAATAATCATCAGACCATAAGCTTGTGAGATATATATATACACATATATATATATATACAGTTGGGCAAAAAAGTATTTAGTCAGCCACCAATTGTGCAAGTTCTCCCACTTAAAAAGATGAGAGAGGCCTGTAATTTTC
>JAUMHE010000009.1:3076918-3089073 GCA_032359235.1 Enteromius mattozi | reverse complement strand
TTGTATTTTTGATCCAAAACGAAATTTTAAAATATGAAATACAAGACAATTTTCATTTTTCGTTTCTGATTCAAAATTAAATAACAAAAAAAACAATCAGATTTTCATTTTTTGATTTTCATTTATCAATTGAAAATGGAAAGGATGAATGATACACGGATTCTTTTGCATCTAAATATTTGAATCTCACTTCTATCATTCAAAACAAACCATAATACACATTATTTCTGGTTTTGCGTTTTCCTTTATTCTCTCAGAACCTACAGCTTCCAGCTTTAATCCATGATTACACCGCTCTTGGTGAAAACTGGAGAGATGCACCACAAAACTGACATCACTATAATGGCTATGATGACAACCTTAGTTGAATGGAGTGGCTGGTATCAGCTGTATCTGAATGGAGAAAGTGCCCAGATGTCTGAGTTGTGTGTCAGTTCTACAGGATACTGGACTGTATCTTAGCAGTTCTCATCCAACACATGAGGATGGGCTGGTAGCCGGAATGTCGTGGAATCTAGTTTAGTGTGGCCATCATGGTTTTCCAGTTTGGTGCTGTAAGATCTATCTGAGTCAAGGCCTGTCCAGGAGATTCTTGTGCCTTTAAATGTTTGTCAAACCCAACACATCAGTCTCCAGGTCTATGCACTGCACAGGTACAACTTTAACTCTTTTCTTTGTTACTTCTTTTATGTTTTGTTACGATTGATGGACTATTTTAATATACATAACATAACACAATTTAACATAATGATTAACAGTGGTGGGGGGGGGGGGGTCCATTATTCATTCAGTAGGTTGTTGGGTCACAACATAATGATTTTAGCTATGTGTTTAATAACATCTTTTTTTGCAAAATAGGGTACGACTGGGCTAATTGTTCACCAGGGTAAAAAGTGCATATCCCTTTATTCTCCTTTCAACCACTAGATGGCACAAAAATCTCACCTTAGAACTTTTCTTAACCGCCTTTGTCTATGCCAGCATTTCCCAAGACTGTTCCTGGAGGCACACTAACACTACACATTTTCCAACTTTTCCTAATCAAACACATGAATCAACTCACGAGCTCGTTAGTAGAGACTCCAGCACCAGAAATCAGATATGTGAGACATCCAAAATGTGCGCTGTTGGTGTGCCTCCAGAAACAGGGTTGGAAAACACTGGTCTATGCACATGGAAATTCAACCAATCTTTGACAGAATCATGGATAGCATGAAGTTGATTTTGGTGTCAAACTCCCTGGAGGCCCAGAGCACTGCAGCGTTTAGTTCCAACTCTGCTCTAAACACATACTATGCAGTTCTCAATTAAGCCTTGTTGGATCAGTTGTGTTTAGTTAGGGTTGCATCTAAACCCGGCCCTTCAAGAATTGAGTTTGACACCCCTGGTTTAGATGTAGTTAATGTTTTATAGTTTTGTTCAAGGTAATTATACAACAGTTGTTGCTGTTTGTGCTTAACTTTGGGAAACAAACAAAACTGAAATTGTATTGCAAGTATATAGTAGTCCCATTTCTGCCTTCATTAACCCTAATAGAAGTTTAAAACAATCAAGACAAACAGGACTCGTCACCAAACTGAGTAATCTATGGAGAAGGGCCTTGGTTAAGGTGGTGACCAAAAAGCTGATGGTCACTCTAGTTGAGAGAGAAACTCACAGAAGGACAGACATCACTGCAACACTCCATCTTGGGTTTATGGTGGTGTGACCAGACTCAATCCTCTCCTAACGCACACCCACTTTGTGTCGCGGCCGCATTACTACCTCAGGTGTTCATTATTTACTAAAAATTATGTCTGCCATCAATTATTCCCTAAGTAGGTCATTTCATACTGTGCTATTGATAACAGAGAGAAAGAGCGGGAGAAATAGATATGCTTTCTGTACATAATAAAGCATAATTTTGTTAAAATAATTTGTTTTTATACTGCCTTAGAAAGCCTGTTCATGTCCAATTTTCATCTAGAAAAATCATATTAAAAAAAAATTCTGATAGCACATATACAATTATATATAGGCCTATAGTAGTTGTGTCAAAATTATCAGTTTTTTTTTGGGGTCTGTTTCATCAAAAATATTTAACGCAATTATGCAGGAGTGCTAGGGTTGACCACCCCACTCATTATGTGGCGCATAGTCATCAATCACATGAACAAAGACACCGGTGTGCACTGTAGCCTGTATCCTTTCATACCAAAACTCAAAATAAATTAAGAGCATGCAATGTCATTCAGTTAAGTTATGAGTCAAATTTAAGAACATGTCTCTGAAACTGTCCTGTAGCAGCCCAGCACTGACTCACTCAACTTACACACCCAATTTAACTCATCAGCTCATTAATAGACTTGAATACCTTAAGTGGGTCAGAAAAGCTAAAAAGAGTTGAGAGAAAATATGTGTCACATCCGCATCATGTTCAGCAGAGGCAGCTCTTAAATAAATAACAGCCAAAATAACCTAATAACCAGCTGATGTTATGTCTTTTAATCAAAGGACAAAGAAAAAAAGAGGAAAACATTACTTTCATAGCTTTAAGTAATCATCTATATTTAATGTAGAATATAGTGTTTGACAACTTCTATTTAAATTTCTGTACATTTCTGCTGAAGGGTACAAGTAAATATGACATTTAGGCTATTTGAGTTAATGTGAGGATTGTTTAAATTCAAGTTCAAGTTATAAGTACTTAAATTAGAAGTTATTTTTTTAAAAGGCCAATAAATGTTAAAACTGATATCTCTCAATTATACTGTAATGCTGAATGGCTATAATCAATAGTTAAATATTAGGAGGGGTGCAATTTTATAGAGAAATCAGTATAGTTATCATAAAAAAGATACCATTGAACCAATATGAAAAAAAAATATATATAGGTCTATTTTGTATGTATTTTGTACAATAATGTAATATGTTTATACATAATATGTATATATATATATATATATATAAATGTATATATATTTACTGTATATATAGAGTATTTTATTACAGAGGAGAGGAGTAGAGTTAAAGCTGCAGTCCCTAACGTTTGGTGCTCTGACCTGTTTTAGGCCTTTCTGTGTTTTTATATTTTAGACATCCATCAATTAGTGATGAAAAATTGCTAAACAGCACTGGTGGAAACAACACTGTGCAACCGTGACTGACAGTGGCTCGACGGTGTTTAGTGTCCAGCAGCAGCAGCAGAGAGCTGCCGTCAAACCAGCAGAAGAATTCTGCTTTCAGATGCAAGCAATTGTCTAAAACTTGCCGCAAAGTCCCAGCCAAAGCAATTACCATGAATGTATCGGGGGAAAATAAGAAGATATTTGAAGTATTTACTAATAAAGTGTTTTCTGAGTCCGTGTCGCAAAGATGAATATGGCGATTCTGACTCGCCATCTCCTACCTTTGATAGGTCTAAGTCATCAGTATGGATTAAGATTATAATTAAAGAGTTTTTGTTTTCTACTTTTATTTTGTTAAGTAGTAATTTAAACCTTTAAAAATATATTTATCATGTCTTTTTTGCTGAGTTTCGGTTCACTCCTGTTCAAGATGGGAAGGCATCATGTTTGTTTTCTTTATTTTATAAAATAACAACGTTTTGTTGATATTGTGAGTGCACACAAATAAAATTAGGCCCTTTACTGAATGATGTATGACGGCGTTGGCTATTTTGTTTCCACTGAAAAAATACAATTTGTGTTGTGCAGAGCACGCTTTAGCTTCCACTCTCCGCACATATCGCACACTTAAAGTGCAGGTTTAACGTTTAAACGTTGTTATATGCTTTAACTATTTAAGTATCTATATAGATTCATTTCATTTAAAGGCAGCGCTCTTTGCGTACTGCATACGATAATATATTCAGAATTTAAATAAAATGTGTTTTGCAAACTTGACAAGTGGCCACGTACGACACAGCGATATCTAACTACTACACTATACTGTATATCGTTCATCTAAACATAATAATTTGAGAAGAACAGAGTGATGTGATTCTGCTACTGAGCCTGGTCCAAACGCAGGAAGGAAATGGTTATTAATTAATTGCATTGGCTGCAATGACAAATCATGCACCTGTGCTTACTTTTCTGTTTAAATGTTTTTGTGAACTTATAAAAATGCTGTCGTATTTAATAAATATAATATTCTTGATATTAAGCTGTTTCTTCTTCATCCCAGTAAGATGATGTGGCCGCTGGCCTTCTCCTGGTGCTCTCAATCCAGGCTATTTGTATGTGCACTATACTAAATGTTAAAACTTTAATTTCAAAGATTTAAATTCTTGAAACATTTCAACTTTATTATCGTAATTTCCGACTTTATTCTCAAAATATTTTGACTTTATTCTCACAGTATTTCGACTTTATTCTCGTAGTATTTTGACTTTATTCTCACAGTATTTCGACTTTATTCTCGTAGTATTTTGACTTTATTCTTGAAATATTATGACTTTTTAATCCTGTAATGTTAGATTTTTTTTTATTTTTGTAACAGGGTATTAAAACCCATTGTAACAAGAAATAGACAGGAGAAAAAATACTGCATGTAAGAAAAAGCACTGTTAAACTAAGCTGCAGCCTATGCCACACAGATAATACAAGCAAACATGTCATACAGTATGTCAGATATGGCATATCTAGTATAGTATGTGGAAATCTACTGCCCTTAATCAACAAGTTAACAGCAATTATCATACTGTATTATTCATCAACATGGTATTACCATGTCTAAATCACTAAAAAACAGGCTTTGGCAGTAAAAGTGTTATAAAACACCTACCTTGATAGTTAGTGAAAGGCACATAAGAAACCGTCGCTGTAAAAAACCTGTTCAGGAATGTTTTTTTGCAACATACTCGCACACACACACTTGGGCTTTGACTGCGTACTCTGCTGCGTCATCAGCACGTGCTCGTCATAACCACATGGCGGCGCCGATCATGTCCTCTACACGTAATGTTATGCTATGTCTGCATATTACTGAATATGCAAGTGATCTCACTGGTCGTAGGTCTCAAACTGTCAGTATTGTATTATGTAATGTGTTTACCTACAAGCATAAAATTATTATAATTTAATTCCGATGTGCATTAATGCAATAAATGTACAAAAAAAAAAAGAAACATATTTGTTCAAATATGAAATGAAAGGACAAAGCAAAAGAACAAGTGATGTAACAAAGCTGTCTTCCTAATCTGTTTTTCTTTAATTCTTGAGTAATATAACAAAGATAAATGTGATATCGATAGATATCAATAGTATTTATTTTCTATTGTGATGATATAGATACTTGTTTGCGTCAATTGTGTGTAGCAATGGACATTCATTTCTAAAGGATCTAAAGAATGTTGCAGCACTGGTTGATAGGGTGAGGTTTATTTCTTACACACAGAATTTTTGGTGATCTGTTGTTATCATACTGATCGTTCACACAGGTGAGGCTGCACAAGGCTTTGATCAGCCTTCAAGGACAGCTGCCACTCCCAGTCTATATTTAAGAATAGTTCAGAAATAAAAAGACATTGCATTTTGGTACACACACAAAACACGCATACACACATCCATGCACGTCATTATGCTGCTGCTGTTTATATCAGGGGTGAGGCCATAAAAGGGCCAGAGGGCACAGATCCACCCAAGATTCATATTTTAATTTTTTTCAGCTATAATAATTGCAAAACATTATGAAGTGAACAGTAACTAGTAATTAGTATTAAATATATACAGTAAATCAATGTAAGTAATTAAAGCAACAAATGAGTTAGAAACTAACCTGAACTAATAAAACAACTCAGTATCACAGTGAGAAAGGTGTTGATTTGTCACAGCTGAATTTTATATTTAAATCATGTTATAATTTTGAGTCGCTGCAGAGCCAAATTACATCGATCTCACAAACCACTATGGTAGTGGACAACTATGTAATGTGGTTTGAAAAGACAGGTCCAGCAATTTATGTCATTATGGATTCACAACACAGATTTTACACACATTGTCCAGACTAAGCCCACTCATCTCAAAAACAATGAAAACAGCCAGCCTGGTAATACCAAACTCTGCTACTTCGCTTTGCTTCTTAGAGTATAGCACAGCATAATTGACAAGTGTTTTCTTTTTGTTTTGGGTGGGGGGGGGGGTGTAAAATCATTAGTGTACCCGTATGCCAATCACATATTGCCTTAACAGACTTTGGCCTTCCCAATTTCTCACTGACGAATGGTTAACAGTTGATCAATTAAAAGGTAGTTTGACCTGAAGCAGTGCTGGAGCGACCAATCGATGTATGACATCAAAGTTTATGGAACGATCAGCTGTCAAATGCTCTCTTGGTACTTTGTCATACACCGATCACTCACTCCAGCGCTGCTTCAAAGTCAAACACACCTAATCTTTTCCCAAAACCTGTCGGGAGTAAGGCCACAACATCACCTCAAAATGTGTACCAAACACTCTTCTTGTTCGGGCTTCAGTTGGCAAATGCTGGGAATCTTCTACACAACAGAGCGAATAGCATCCCATGTCTCCATGTCCGCTTAGATTTCCCTAACCTAAACTATAATCTTAAACTCAGCACTTAGCGTCTAAGTCCGCCCTCTATTCTTTGATTGGTCCGGCCGCTTTGGAGCCGGAGAGAAACCATAAGATAGCCTGTACAGAAGCGAACTGAAATTGAGTGGAAGTATGAAGTTGGACGTAGTCAGGCTAAAAAACAGCCATCCAAACAGAAAACCTTTTTGTCTTCCATTTAGTAAACAAACCAGAACTGAAAAATCATTTGTTTACGACAATGGATGATGATGAGAAGGTTTTCTTAATGTATCTTTCTGGATTTTATGGCGCAGACAGCACAGGAAAGCTGGTGATGCTCTGACCACTGATTCTAAACACAATCATAGTTTGATTGATTGATTTATTTGAGGTTTCCCTATGTCTTTTATGTATATTTAACTTTTCTCTTTAAAATGCCTCTACTATTATTCTCTCTTCTTCCTCTCTTTTTCATATATCATCCACTTTTCTCCCATCATCTCTTTCTATTTTCTTTCTCTTATTCTGGTAACTACTGTAAATTAAATGTTAACTGAACATTTCATAAATTGTGCTTTGTGGAAGTATGGCAGTGTTTACGGCTGAACCTTGAATCAGATGTTCGTGTGTAGAATTTTAAAACAATGTTGTATATAATTTTTTATTAAATCATGAATCATTTACAGTATGTTTAGGAAAATTAAGAACTGTTCAGATGGCTCCATAAACTAGACCAGGGCTATTAAATTGGCAGCCCGTCGGCCAAGCCTGGCCCGCCGTTCATCTTCATCTGGCTCGAGGGACGAGTACACGCAGATGGTATATTACGCTTTGAACTGTTTTTGCACTAATAATTTTGTCCACAAGGTGGCAACACTGGCCCGAGCTGTTGTTTCACTAACGCAAAACAAAAGAGTGAGAGATGCAACAATAATCTACCAGAGACCACAACATCAATAAACGGCAGCGCTGACAAGAGCTTGTGTCAGAGGTTTATGACATATCTACAATTCTAGTTTAAAAGAGTATAAAAGCAGTGTTGTCGGTCATAACTTCTGTCGAGAAATAGTGCAACACTGGAAGATGATGATTATCAAATGGAGTCTGAAAGACCGCACGTCCGGCTGTATTCTGACCTGCTCAGGCAGCGTGCCAGTAGCCGCTTCAACAAACAACAACACAACTGTCAAAATGCTGGGTTTTGAGTGACCTCGTAAATACAGCACTTAAGTTAGTTATAAAGTTCTAAATGGTCGTAAAGTTGGGAGAAAATCGAATGTGTGTCTGGTCCGAGTCATGTGCATCAGGTTTTAATGTGACGCCGCTACTTTTAAATTGAAATCAGCTAAGGTCCGTCATGTAAATCATAGAACAAAAGAAAATAAATCACTTAACTGCTCTAGTCACTGATTTTCTGAAGTTTTGTAGCTTGAGAAAAGACAAATTTATGCATATACAATTTATAGTTCATGTGATGATTGTTTGAGGATTGAAGTAATTTGAAAGTTAAAAATTATGTTTTTCAGAACCCATACTAAATGTTAAAAATAATGGCTTCTGTTTGTACTGTAACATTGAATTGCTATAATTGATGGCTAAAATTGGGGGGGGGGGGGGATTCATTTAAGACATTGGCAGTAATGCATTATTATCATAAATACAGGTCATTGTTACTACTGTACTTAAAAAAGATGTAAAAAGATGCCATTAAACACATATTTAAAATATACCATATTTATGTTGTTTCTACATTAATTTAGAAGTTCAATGTGAAATTATGACAATATAAACATGTTAATATGCAGTTAATTAAAATTAATTACAGAAAATGTGTGAATAATATTTTTATTTTTATTCAAATCAATCCACAGACAGCACTAATGTTAACCTTTTCTAGATGTTGGTGTTGATGATATTAGTTAATATAACTGCTGAATATGCATTTAAATTTAAATTTTTAATTTTATAGGCCTCTCACAAAGAGATTGGGATGGCCACCTATCCCAGCCACCCATCCATCCCATTGGCCCCCTTCAAAGTTTAAATTCGATCCGGCCCTCAAATGAAACTGAATAGCCCTGAACTAGACTGTAGATAGACTGCAATGATTCTGGGAATGCGTCTCATCATAATACAGGCAAATCTGATTGTCTTCTATCTACGTCCATCTATTCAAGACTAAAAAATGCTTTTTCTCAATAGCAGGTGTACAAAGAAATACTGGCGTCATGTGACAAGAAGAAAAGGAAGAAAGAAAAACTGGTTTGAATTATTGTTGGAGGTGGTGTATTGTTCAGCCCAACCCAAGTTTTAGAAAAGGTCCACCCACATTTATTAATACAGTCATAGACAAAATTGTGAGACCTGAAGTTCTTTCTTCATTGTATTCCGTGACTGGATTAAGCATTACTGTGTTTTGAAGTTGGATGTGTATCAACATTTTGTCTCAGGTAAAGTTACTTTGTCTCATTTTATGCCACTGTTTCAGTCATCTTCTTTTTGCTAAATCTAAATTATGTTACATATTGTTTTGTAATATATTTCATAAAATTTAACATAAACATCAGTAAATAACTGCTTTTAACTTGTTTTTCCAACTGTTGATGACAAATTAAACAAAAAGGTGCAGGAGGTACGACTATTCACAATGAGGTTCATATTCTCATTGTGCGTTTCAATACTGTTACTATATGGTGAGTGTTTTACACATCTTTTAATACTTTTTTTTTTTTTTTGTGGCCCAAAAAAACACTGGAATGATGATGTATTTAAAAATGTGAAATGACTGTATTATGTTTTCTAATTAAAACATTATTCTTATATTCTTCTGCTTTAAAGGTGAAATAACTGATGGACAATTTGAAGGTAATTCTTTCCGTTCATTTGCTAATAACAGAGCTTAAAACAAAACTTTCACTTCACATGTTTTATTACTGCTTCTCATTTTGATCTCTAGCTTTTCATAAGACAAACCAAACAAAAAGATCCTCATTGTGTAACTTATTATTTCAATATTTCAATAGCACAGAAACCTACATTAGCTGAAAAGTATTCAGTACTTTGTTATACATTAAAATAGCTGGCTAGCTGTAAACGTCTATTTGGAAAAACAAAATATTACTTTTACTTAGTAAAACATATTGTAAAAACTATAAATGCAATCAAAATTACCCCACAATTATTTTTTTTTGAAAAGTAGAGTAATTTAAGAATTGAATCGTTTATTGTGATCTCATGGCATGAAAGTCTCCAGTATTCCCAGTCCATCCTGATAGTAGAATTAGACATTGTTTCTTAACAAACTGTTTTAAGTTACACTAAATAAATGGATTGTGAAAAGTTGTGTTGTGTTGAAATTCGGCCCACAGGTATTTTTTTTTTTTTTTAACTTGTTACAATAGTGTATGCAACTAATGGAATGTACTAGCACGTCATGGAATTTCATTTTAAAAACACATGCTGTAGGTGTGTGCACCCTGCCACTGTAAACCGACCTATCTATTCTGTCATAATTGGTATTCTTAGCTACACGTTTTACATTTCTTTTACATTTCCCACTACCGTTTAATTTACACTACACTACCCTACAACAGTACAGTACATTAGGCTGTTTTTATCCTCATTGTCACTGCTAAAGGAAAAGAGATGCTCAGTGTTTAGATTTTAGCAACTTCAATAAGCTTAAGGGAATAATTTTCATAATATTCATACAACAACTAATCTAATTTTTAAACCATAAATTTTGATGTTTTAAAACAGATGACCCTTGCTACAGCTACAATGTGCTGGATGATCCTCGAAGAGCGACTAACAATCAATATTCCTCTGAAATAATGTGTGACTGTGAGATCAGCTGGAATGGCTGGTACCGTCTCTACATTCAGGATCAGAGCGTTAAGATGCCAGACACATGTGTAGATCAGGACAGCTGTGGCACTCATGCTCCACTCTGGCTGAGAGGAGGACATCCAACAATTGAGGATGGAGTGGTCACTCGAGATGTCTGCGGTCACTATGACAATGACTGCTGCTCTTTTCTGTCCAATCCGATTAAAGTCAAAGCCTGTCAAGGCGATTATTATGTGTATGAGCTTGTAAAACCAGCTTTCTGCTATTTAGCATATTGTGCAGGTAAATATATCTTAATAAAATAAAATATTATAATATATGTATGTTGATTTGACTTTAATCTCTTTTTCCCTGTCTCATTTTATAGATGCAACAAACATCAACACCACATATACAATTATGACTGGTAATGTAATGTTTTACAATCTAGAGGACTACTCTTTAGCATGAGCAGATTAGGTTCATGTTTGTGATTTTCTGTAAATAATAACTGTGAAATGTGCAGTTATGATTTTGATTCTGATTTGTGTCATTAGTATCTTGGAGCTGATTGCATGCCGCAATATTTAAATATATAAAAGGAAATGAATTGAAGTATGTATAGCCTTTTAAAAATAAAAATAAAGTAAAACGCCAATGCTTTAAAAAAGTTTTAAAGAAAAATATTACAAAGTTTTAACATTTTTAAAAGCACATAAAATTCCTGTTACGTTTGCAATGTTGATGCCCATGAAGGTAGACTATAGATTGCTGTTGGTTTTACTTTAATAGGTGGTTTCGAATAAATGAGACAGCATGGACTTTTTGAGCAGTGTTGCTTGGGCACTTTCCCATTGAGAATGGGCAACAAATCTCTATCTGGGTAATTTTGTGGTTGTGGGCCCTATGTCTCACATGGCTGCCGTTGATGGCAACACTGCCCAAAGTTGCCCGGTAACATTGCTCAAAACGTCGCCGCATGCATCATCAGCCTACAAGGGAGAATTCACCCAAAAATAAAAATTGTGTCACTAATTACTCACACTCATGTTCTTCCAAACCTGTAAGACCTTTGTTCATCTTCAGGACATAAATTGAGATATCTGATGAAATCCAAGACCTCTCTGACCCTCCATAGACAGCAAGATTACTACCATGATCAAGGCACAGAAAGTAAGGACATCGTTAAAATAGCCCATGTGACATCAGTGGTTCAACTGCAATTTTAAGAAGCCATGAATTTTTAAGTTGTTACTTTTTGTTTTCTTAGAACACAAAATGTATTCTCATAGCTTCATAAAATGACAGTTGAACCACTGATGTCACATGAACTAGTTTAACTATGTCTTTACTAAGTTTCTAGGCCTAGGAATATATTTTATTGCTGTCTATGCAGTCATCATAAATTCTTGGATTTCATCAAAATTATGTTAAATTATTTTCTGAAGATAAACGAAGATCTTGGGTAATTAAGTGATTAATTAATGACACAATTTTCATTTTGGGTGAACTATCCCTTTAAAGTGAAAACAGATCTCTACAAAGGGATGAAATCTAAACTAAACTTTAATAAAAATTAATTAATTGTGGCATTTCATTGGTAAAGCTCATTAATTTCAGTCACATAAATAGCATGTTTTACAGAACATCTGTGTAGTCAGGGAGTTTCATCTAAGGGTGCTTTCACATCTGTGGTTCGGTTCATTTGGTCCGGACCAAGGGCAACAAATGATACTGTGGCGAGGGGGCGTGGGAAGGCGAATGCTGCAGCGGGAGAGTGAGTGTGGAGATGTGTGGCTGGAGAGTGAGGGG
>JAUMHE010000009.1:2993215-3004586 GCA_032359235.1 Enteromius mattozi | reverse complement strand
ACCAAAACATCAGCCAGAAAGCATAGGAACTGAGAAGTGGTCTGTGGTCACCACCTGCAGAATCACTCCTTTATTGGTGGTGTCTTGCTAATTGCCTATAATTTCCACCTGTTGTCTATTCCATTTGCACAACAACATGTGAAATGGATTGTCAGTGTTGCTTCCTAAGTGGGCAGTTTGATTACACAGAAGTGTGATTGACTTGGAGTTACATTGTGTTGTTTAAGTGTTCCCTTTATTTTTTTTGAGCAGTGTATTTTCCAACATTTCAGATCCTGAAACATATCTGACCCTTGTATGCATTAAACAGTTGGACAACAGTTGTATATCAGACAGGTCTAATAGAGTCTAATAGAGCCAAATATTGGTTCTATAACATACCATACATCAATGGAAAGCATATTCCTTCAGCTTTCAGATGATGTATAGATTCGAAAAATTATCCCTTATGACTAGTTTTGTGCCCCAGGGTCACATATACACGAAAGTTTGCATATTACAGCTCCACTCGAAGTTCCAGCATAATGTACTAACACAAACAAAAAAAATTGTATTTGGGAGTCCAAAACAGCGCTTATCTATTCATGACAGAGCCTGCACATTTGAAACGTCATTACATTCTTGTTAGCAACATGTTCAAAGGGAATTATGAATCAACCAAAAGCCAGAGCACAACAAAACACACATTCCTTCAGAGAGAAAAGGGCCAATTCATACCAGCAGGTCTTGAAATCAGCTATCTTCAGCATTCTCTGCACCCAAAAAAAAGGTCAATCAAACCCCGTCCCACTTTTCCTCCAGTGAAGTGCCTGCAGTCTGCATTTGTTTTTTTATTTTTTACATTTTTTATAGAGCACTGCGGGGAGCCATCAAGACCGTTCTCTTGAGATAGTTGAGGATTTCCTGTACTCCACAAAGAGTCGAGACTTTCACTGAACGTATTCGCTCATTTAAATAACAAGCTCTTGTCGTAAATTCCTTTAAGTCCAATGGTGCTTGTGATTAAATCTCGCACAAATACACCCAAGGCCAACCAATTTCCACTTCCCTCCATAGGTCAAATCAAGGATGGAGAGATTTTAAGCAACAAGACTTCTCCTGTGTCACTGCAGCATTTCCATGTTTCACAGTGTGCTACATAAAGTACATTGTGTGGGCGACAGCATAAACATTTTCATGAGAAAGCAGATTAGCTTTTATATTCTAAACCAGCTCATCACGGTTACTCCAGAAGAACCAGGAAGAAACAAACCAGGTCTTATAGCATAAATGTACCTGGGGGCACTTTTTAGCGAGATGCGAAATACGTACTAATAATTACATATCACTGCATTTTTTCAAAAGAAATGTCCACTGAGTGGAGCTAAAACAAGGGTTCAATATGTGAACCCTGGCACTTTTATGCGCTTGAAATAGGTATGTATTGCTGTGTCTTTATTACGTTGCTTTAGGTACATATTTTGATGGTTCAGAATTCCAATATCAGGGGATTGTTGCTAAAAGTTAATGCTCTATCATGTTAGAAATATGACCTACAACAAACACAACCCTAAACCTGAAATGCAAAAACTGATATAAAAATGATGCAACCGTGTCATTTCAACTTCCTTATACACAGATTTGAACTGTGTTGTTGAAGTTAGCGATGCAGTGATTAACCGGTTTCGCTATTAACCGTGATTTAAATTGTCACGGTTAATTAACAGTAAAGGTTCCGCTGAACCGGGTTTTTCTGTTACACAGAACGGGACTGTTGCAGCTTGCGCAAAACTAAAACAAAGTTACACTAGCGGTGCACCGGCTTAAGCGACACGCTTATAGAGACACGAACCACCGAGGCTACTACACGCATTATTAACTGTGACAG
Organism: Enteromius mattozi; assembly: GCA_032359235.1. Lineage (NCBI taxonomy): Eukaryota > Metazoa > Chordata > Actinopteri > Cypriniformes > Cyprinidae > Enteromius > Enteromius mattozi. The sequence goes on along the minus strand of JAUMHE010000009.1, from coordinate 3,002,719 downwards.
AGGACTAAACAGATCCTTTATTTCCACCGGAGAAATGTCTGTTGATAGTGTGAGACCATTTTGGGTACACCAAGAAGGTGTCATATAAATATTGCTGTAAAAAACTGCTGCTAAAGAATGAATGCATAAGGTATAACAGACGGCTAGATGTACATTGAACGATTTTAATGCATGGCGTGAACCACCTGACGTGAAGCTATGAGCTTGTTAGCTCAGCATAAGATAAGAAAGAAATGAAAGTGTGGTAAGATCACATTTACTTAAATCAGTTATCTACTTGAATTAAGTATTCGGTCGATCGATTGAGAGAGAGGTGACAGATGCGTGTGTGAATTAGTCTATTCTACTTATGGATGACAGTTGATTATAATAATATTTTAGTTGATTTCCATCATTAGTAACAGTTTCCCCTGTGGGTTAAATAAAGTTAATATTAGTCGTATAGTAATAATACTTCAGAAACTTTTATTTACTATCCCTGTTGTAGTATTAATCATAAGTAAAAACCATGGTGAACCAATTTTTCGCCATGTCTTAAATCTCTGCCTCTGGTCCAAAATAAATGTAAACAATGTAAAAACTGAAACCATTAAATACTTTTGTGATCTATTTCTATTTGTTATTTTCAAAAGATAAATATGGTCATGGATGTTTACAGAGCAGAGGTCACTTTTTTAAATTCCAATGTGAGAGATGGACTTTTGCTTATTATTATTTTGTGCTGTATTAATGGTTACTGTGTTATTTCTGTTTTAAAAGCCAGTGATAAATAACACCTTAATATCTAAGGAGTGTTCATGTGATTTCATACATTAGTAATGTTATAAAATGAATAAATGCATAATAATCGTCATATTCGTAAAACAGTGATTATTCTTCAGACTATAATCGTACCAACAAAATCTACACTCGTTGCATCCCTAGTTGAAGTGTAGTTACACTGGATTCAAACCGGTGCTCTTCGCCATTTAAGCATGTTAAGTACCATTGCTGAAAACCCATAGATATGAAGCTGGATATGTGTGAGGCTAATGTTAAAAAGCATCCGTTTTCAAGTCTCCCAGCATATTAATATTGCTTTGAAGTTATCATATTCTTCAAGTAATTGTGCAAAAATGACACTTTATTAAACTCAACTCTGTAAATTTTTGTGAAAAAGGAATAGAGTTGTATTGCCTCTAGTGTTCGTTTCTTTTGGAAACTGTTGTGATATGTACTTATTGGTACATATTTCGCACCTCACTAAGAAGTGTCACCAGGTACGTTTATGCCATGAGACCAGGTAGAAACAAATAGTATACAAACACACTAGTATATACTAAATGCATGATGAGTCATATTGAGGAGGTAATACATTAAAAGTAAATTACATTGCGCTGCAAGGCCTAGCCTGGATGTGCATCACCATACGACTAATTTCCCTGGGGAAATCAATAGCGAGTTTTGTGTGTCTGTACGATTGGGAAGGTCTCATACTTTTCTTATGTTCGCATTGCCCTATTCTTCATCTATACCTGTTTTTAATCTACCTCTCTGCTATTTCTGGCTTTGCACACATGACCATCCGCACCCAACAAAGCACTGGAGCATGTTGGCACACTAAATGGGTTTTACATGATAGATTACCGTTTGTTCACTGGCTTCCCAGAGAAAGCAAAGAAAGAGTATCGATTGGTCTTCATGATAGGTGTGTGGATGGCTTCACGCAGCCTAGATGTGACATCCAGCTGTTTACGTATGCAGAAACGCATACATCTTCAGCCAGGTTCAAAATTGATGAACTGGGAAAAGGGGGCTTCCCTGTGGCTCCATTTTACACATGCACATATCAAACCCCGCTTTCCACTTTATGGTCTGTGTCCTGTAATTGTGTGTGTTCACGGAGAACTCTCAAAATAATTTTGGCTACATTTACAACCTTTTCGGAGGTTTTTAATTATTGACACTATTGAAAGCGCAAATGCCTATGTGTAAGATCAGATCCATTTTCATCTTGGGTTTTGAGAACTTCTCGTACCTGGTGTGCCGGGGTGTTTTAATAGCACTCGGGCTCAGAAATAGAATCACTTGAAGCAGTTTCAAAGCTTTTGTGAATGTTATAATTGAGCTATTCAATATTTCAATAGGATTGCCTGCAGTCAAAAGCGCATGGAAATATTGTCCTCCTCTGAGAACCTGAGAGCGGCTGATCTACCTCACAAAAAAGATAAAAAAGGAGCCAAAAAAAAAAAAAAAAAATGAAGACACAGATGATAACAGATGGAGGATGGTCGGCAACTTGCCAAATATATTTTTCTCTATGAAATGCTCCATTGTAAACTATTAAAGAATGAGGTTTCAATGAGCCATATTCAACATTTTATTATTTATTTATATATTTTTTATTATTTGAAATGTTACTCAGTTTCTTACAGTACACCAAAATGTTTTTATTAATATTATAAGCCTCTATGTAAATGGGTTTTTGTAATAAATTTTAAAGATAAAACTACATTTTTTATTTACTTCAATTATATATTTATCATTATTACTGATATTTTATTGTTCTATCAATTTATTTTTGTTTATTTTGTGTGTATATATCAGCATTACATGAACTAATTTTATAAATAAATACATTTACTGAAATATATTACTTAACTGATATTTAGAAGTGATTTAAATTTTAAATAAAATAAATTACTAATAATAATATTTTGATTTGTACTGAATATCTTTAATATATATAGATAGATAGATAGATAAATAGATAAGATAGATGCAATTTTTTTCAGATTAAAGGTAAACAAAGAGAAACATTTATCAGCTCGGTAAATGTTGTTGCAAGGTTTGCACATTATTACTGAAGTAAACACACAGAGTATATGCAGAAATATGCATTTCAAAGCACTTCCATGTCAATCACACAGCCCTCGGGCAACAAATGAAGTTCTACTACTGCTACTGACTGTTATGGTTTACTTTTTTATTGGATACTGAAGTACCAATACTTTTGTGGTCCCTGAGTTATTATCTCTATTTCACCGTCAAAATGCCTACACTTCAAATTGCAACGCACGAGTCTAATTCATTGATGGAGGCATTTCACACTTATTAGGGGATTTGCATGCCTCTGTGTGTCCTCACAGCATGATAAGTCTTTGATTAAGTGAGTTGTATCACCTCATTGCCTGAAATAGCCAGCTTTAATACCTGGCAGTTGGATTACTGTGACATGGCCCAGGGCTAATGTGTCTCTTCCTGCTACTTGATTACTGCATTTAGTGGTCTAATGAGACCAAACCAGCCTGGTGCCGCTCACATTTTATTCATCTGGCTCAGCTATTAAATGAAAATACATTAGCGTTTGTGAGGAGCATAATGGAGAATATTTTCCTTATGATTCAGGAAGCATGAGTACCCTCAATATTAAATTTTAAAATAATTAATGGCCCCTAAAAAATAATTTAGCATTTAAACCAGTGCTTGAAGTGAAATATAAGAAGAAAAAAAAAAATGGATGCTGAAACTTTCTTGCATGCTAACATACAAAAATGACATCAAAATGGACCATTATTTACTTAGCCTTCTTTAATGCATTAAATAAATAAATAAATAAATTCAATCTATTGTCAAACATTATTATTATTATTATTATTATTAAATACCTTACTTTTCAATAGTATTATAGTGATAATTTAATACATAAATAAATAAATACAACCTGTTGTCACACATTATTATTATTTTGAATATAATTATTAAATACCATGCATTTCAATAGTATTGGTGATTGTTAGTGTATTGATAATCTGAAGTATTTAAAATAAATAAATAAATAAATAAGGTTACATTTTATTTTACGGTTACACCTATTAGTTCCTTATTAGCATGCATATTACTAGAATATTAGCCTTTTATTAGTGCTAATTATGCAATATTAATTCCTTATTCTATATCCCTAATCCTTTCCAATACCTAAACTTAACAACTACCTTACTAACTATTCATAAGCAGCAAATTAAGAACATTATTAAGGGAAAAGTCATAGTTAATAGTTAATAAATGTTATCTTTTAAAATGTTGTCATTAATAAATAAATAAACTGCAATTAGATGTTTCTTTTTTTAATGAAATAGTATATATTAAATAAATATATTATATTATATACACATTTGTCCGAATATGATATCACATAGGTCTGACTCATCAAACTTTTGTGTAATACACAGCAGATGAAATAGCTGTGTAAGCCAAACAAAAAGGCAACCCACTTGAGTGGTAACTTGTCCTCAAGTGCGTTTTATTAGCTGCTCAGCAAATGAGCTGATTGCTGCCACAGCTACTGCCACCGAGAACAAATGGCTGAAAATATCCATGAGCAATGCTTCGTCAAGTGTTGTATGCGATTATTGGTGAATGCAAAGAGGTTTGTTTTCTTTTTTCAGTCAAATTGACTGCCGAGTACACCAAGAGTGGCCACAGTTTCTCATAAGATGTACTTAAACGTGAAATGAATGGAAAGGCCGACGCAAGCTGAAGCAACATATATTTACTGAACCTTTATTCAATTTCCACCAGGCACAGAGGGAGTTAGATGGAGGCCGAGCGCGCTCCGAGACGATATTTTAATGGACTGAATGTACAGAGAACTTCATCACCCCATAAAGGCCTAATTCTTCCTGTCACCTTTGCCTGAGATTGTTTTCGGTATTCACAAGTGCATGACAGTGCAATGGACTTCCGCCTAGTCAAATTAAGTCTGGCTAGATCAGTCATAAATATTCACAATATGAGAAGCCCGTGCCGGTTAACATCCTTTATCAGACCCAGAGGCCTCAACATGCAGTGATATATAGAGCTCTGACAAACGGATAATGCATTGTAATCAAACTTGATAGACCTATTTACGGGAAATTACCAAAAAAGTTGGCTTTTAATGACTGTATTAATAGTAATAATAACTAGAACATCGCAGGAGCTTCTCACATGATAATTCGATTATGATTCAGTCCCCATGAATTTTAAATAACCGCTATTGTATTGATGTTCAGTTAGATAGAAATGAGATCACTTGAACCATTAGCAACACAATAGAAGAAAGTTTAGAAGAGTGTTCACTACAACAGCAATTTAATAGCTTGATGTTGCTACTGTAAGCTAGAGTGATGTCACAAAACTCTTATATATATATATATATATATACACAATTTTTATTTTTTATTTTTGGTGTGTTGTCACATATCGAAGAACACGTATTAAAATAACTTTTTTTCCTAATGTCAAGCGGATTTTAATAATCTGAAGAACCTTCAAAGGTTTCATTAATATTAAAGGTCCCACAGATGCTAAAAATACACTGTAAAAAAATCCTGTAGAAATTACAGTATTACTGGCAGCTGGATGCCAGTAACTTACTGTAGATTTAAATTTATGGGCAACAGTTTGTTCAAAGATAAATGAACATTAAACATTAACAATTTTATTTCTTTTTTTACTGTAAAGATAAAGACTTTTAATGTTTAATGTTCATTTATCTTTGATCAAACCGTTGCCAATAAATTTGATAAATGTAAATTTACAGTAAGTTCCTGGCATCCAGCTGCATAATTACAGCAAACCTTTTTACAGTGAAACCTTTATTTTTAAGAATGTAGCCTAAAAGCCATTTAGAAGAACACTTTTTCTTAGTGTAAATAACATTTTAATAATACAAAGACATTTTTCCGCTCACTCTTAAAAATAAAGGTTTAAAAATAAAGGTCAAATAATCTTTTTGATTCTCCAAATAACCCTTCGGTGATCAGTTTTTGAAAGAAACATTTTTTATTCGATTTTTTGAACAGCATTAAGAACCTTTTGTGCAATGGAAAGGTTCCATGGATGTTCTTCAAAGTGCCAATAAACAAACTTAAGTTCAAAATTTCACAGATATTAGTTCTTCGTGGAACGCCAAAAACTGATTTTTAAGTGTGGCCTAAAAATCATCATTTCAATTGAAGTGAATCTGATAAACTTTCACTCCCAATTTGTCTGATAAAGGGGGAAAAAAATCAGTCTAAAAGCGTAGATTTTCCAAATTTTTTAGTCATTGTACTTTCAGAAGACTTGCATAATAGGTAAATAGGATGGTAGTTAAATTAATTTTTTGCCTCTTTTTTTCAGTTTTCAGTGTTTTGTACAAGAACACAAGTTGGAAACAACATGAGGGCCATTTTCATTTGTACTTCTTTTTACTCATCTCACTCAAGTGTTGCATCGCTAATGGTTGGTGTTGCTCATGCCACCTCAAAATCGAAAAAACAAACGACTTCCAGTCACTTTGTCGCTGTAAATCGCTGCCAGCGTGAACACCCCTTTAGCGTTTTTCTATAAATGACCTGTGATGTCATCGCAGAGAAATCCCTCATGTTTTTTGATCCATTGAGATCAAAGGTGCGCAACCAATTGGCAATCTTTCATCTCTCGCTCTTTCGCACACTTGCACACTCACTGTGCCTTTCGCTCTCAACTTGCTAATGAGTCTCGATGCGACTAACGACCCTTAAAGCACCAGAGAAATATTTGCCGTTTTATAGCAAGTTTGAAGTTCAAAATTATAAAGAGCTGTTAGAAAAATTATTAAAAAAAAAAAAAAAACTGTGAAAGCATAAAGGCTGGTGAGGGAAAACAAATAGTGAGAACAGGATGAGAGAGATGACACAAAAACAAAAAAGCACTAGGGAATAATCAGACCTTACGATGAACAAAAGCAGCCAGAGGCCTGACAGAGTAAAACAGAGAGACAATGAGAGAGAAATAAGGACCTTCATGTGCATATCCTGGCGTGAAACAGCTGAATCACCCCAGCACTCAATGCCCAGTGAGCTACAAGGTCAGCTGCATCGTTTTAGGCTCACTGAGTTGGCAAAATCTGTTTAATGCAATCAGAATAGGTGGTGTCTCTCCAGGGTGAACAAGAATTCAAGGGCGGACTTATACTGGGGTGGATCCTGTTTCACATGCTGTGGAGGAAGTAGCGTTCTCTTTATATGAACAGCACGTGAGCAAGAATGTGGGCAAGAGTATCTTTTCCTACTCTTGCATTCCTTTTCCGTTTTTGTAATTATTCATCATTATGTGGAACAGATGGACAGTTTCAGGAAATAATAGTTACATTTGACACACAGCGTAACATATAAAAAATAAATTAAAATTGCATCTGTTATTTCAGTAGATGCACATCAGAAATGGTGCATTGTTGATGGATGCATTGTTTTTTCTGATTTCTGTAGTATGCTGCAATCACTAGAAATCACCAGAAAGAAATGGAACGTCTATGTGGGACAAATGTTTTCCGCCCTGTGCAACCTGTCTCGGGGGAAGCCTTAATAATTTGTATAAGGTGGATCAGGAAAGCCATGTTTTGAGTGGTATATAGAAAAATGTACAACCAAAATCTAAGTCCATTTCTGGTATATATTCCTATTCAGTTTCTGGATTTATTTTGAATTAGAACTTAGATAGTAAACAGAAACTTATATTGAAACTTAGTTTTGATGTTTTTTAAAAGGACGTTGACATAATAATAATAAATAAAATCTGTCATCATTTATTCACCCTCAAGTTTTAAAGAGTTTCTTTCTTTCTCTACAAAAGAAGGAATAATATCAACATTATTAAAAATCACAGCATATTTTTTATGCTCAACAGAAGAAAGAAGTTCATACAGGTTTGAAAGAATTGGAGAGCGAGTAAATTATGACAGAATTTTCAGTCTGGGTGAATTAAAATACACTGATATTCCAATAAGTGTATTTTTGTTTTTCAAAACAAGCTGTGATATAGGCTTGGCTAGCTTGTTTTAAAAATAATTAATATTAAATCTTAAAGTTGAAAGGTTTTATAGGTATGAACATAAATGCTGTGTTTATTGTACAAGTATACCTCCTACAAATATATCACTTACATCTGGGTTTGCTACTGATTAGAGGTCAAGATAATACTTAAACAGGTAGTTTAGCAAAATAAATTTACTCTGAACCTCTATGACTGTGTTTATGTGGAACACAAAAGGAGATGTTTCAAAAACAATATTGACTCGTTCATTGTATGGCGACAAAACGACACTTTCAAAAATTATCTTTTGTGCTACAAAAGAATATCGTACATGTTTGTGATGATGAGGATGTGTAAATGATGATAAATGATGATAATACAAATCCTCAGATATCTTACTGCAGGTGGTGTTTTTAGCAAATGTGAGGAGAGATCACAACTGCAGATTTTAGTGTTGACAGTTGAGAAAACAGCAGATTTTTAGGGGGGCTGAAGCAGCTTTTCCTGTAAATAGGATCCAGGCTTCTGTTTAATTCTGCTGCACTACATCTAGCTTTTTAATGCAAGAACGTATCCTGCCGAAGGCCAAATGTGTGTGAGTGCCACAAAAATATACGTGAAACAACTGATACAGTACAACACACCTACACTGGTACAGCCACACAAATATCTGATATAGATGAATAACGACTCACTTTGCTGGTGGACACTCCTGATATGCATCATGTAGGTTTAAATAAAAAAAAATGTAGGTTTCATCAAACTTGCAGATAAGATATTTCATGAGGACAAGATAAGGCAGGTTCAGACTAGATGCAAACATCAGGCAGGTGACCATTCATTTTACTCCTAATTAATTAGTACACATAGTAAGGGGGCAAAGGACCTTCATATGTACTCAAGTAGTGTATTAATTAAAGCAGATAACAGACTGCCTGAAGACACTTCATTTGTCTTTGTCACTTAGAATGTTCTTTAACTCGAGACTTTAAACCAACACTGCATAAAGAATGACCCAGAACGAGAGGAAATCTTGCGATATCACTTACACTAACAGCATGCAAATGTGATGAAATAGATGTTCAACAGGGTTGTGTGCCATGCTGCTTTGACCTGAAAATGAATTTTGTTAGCATTTTGAATTGAGCTGAAACGTATCAAAACATGGACAAAACTATAGAACGATAGAACAACAGAACAATAGATAGATAGATAGATAGATAGTAAAAATGATGTAATGACAGAACAATAGATAGAATGACGGATGGATGGATGGCTAAATGGATGGACGGACAGGTGGATGGATGTATAGACAAAACGATGATAGATAGACAGATAGATAGAATGACAGAACGATAGATAGAACGATAGATGGATGGATGGACAACAGACGAATGGGTGGACGGACAAAACGATAGAACGATAGATATATAAATAGAATGACAGAATGATAGATAGAACGATAGATAGATGGATGGATGGATGGATAGACAACAGACGAATGGATGGATGGACAAAACGATAGAATGATATATAAAACGATAGAGATGGACAGACAGATGGATGGATGGACAAAATGATGATAGACAGATAGATAGAACAATGGAATGATAGAACGATAGATAGATAGATAGATGAATAAAATGATGGAACGATAGAATGATAGACAGAACAATAGATAGAATGATAGATAGATAGAACGATAGA
>JAUMHE010000009.1:2975659-2989232 GCA_032359235.1 Enteromius mattozi | reverse complement strand
TATTTTTTATTGCTATGCATATACATATATATACAAATATATATATATATATATATATATATATATACAAATATATATATAAATTAAATATATTTTTAGATTTTTTAATTAAAAAATATTGAAAACTGAGAAGATAGAATCAGATCGAATCATATATTTGAAAAGCAGTCTGGAAATAGCACAGATGTGATTATTAAAATGCTCCATGCTGCACTTGACAGATCAATGTTTTAAATGTATATAATTATGCAAATATGCAATATGCATTAACCCTGGGTTTAGAAACACACAGTGAGAAATATGTACATCTGACTGCCCAGAATTAATTACGGAGTAGAAAAAAAAAATATGAAGAGTGTGAAACATAACACAGAGGTAAATGTATGTTAAGTGTGAAAAGACCATAAGAATCATTGTATACAGTACATAAATGAAAGTTTAGTAAACACAAGATAAAGAGGATTATTAATATGAAAGGCAATGTTATGCACATTGTAGTCTGCAGAACATGAAGAAAATAACATTTGGATGACACGCAAGCAAACAACGGGAATGAAAAATAAAATGTCAGAATGTTCCTTTCATTGGCAGTAAAAGGCATAAAGTGTAAAATCCTCATTGTTATTTCTCTCACATGTCTTATGCAGTCAAGGACAGTGCACATTTTCCTGTGGTAATGAGATATGACCTGTTTGGTTTATTAGCATCTCTCTGTAGTGCTGATTTGAGGGCGTGTGTTTTCAAGCCATCTTTGAATGAACCTTCTCAGTCCGTGCTTGACGGAGAGGCCGTAACTCTCGGCGTCATGCAAATCCTGCGAGTCTCATTGGTTGATGTGAGTTAGTGAGATCCTCGCTTTCAAGCAGATGTTTTTTACATCAGTGTTTATCACTGCTATAAATAAATAAATAAAATACATAAGAGGAAACAGAAAAAGGTCTCATAAATAATCCCTGGCCTCTTTTTTTTTGTCTGCTTTAAAGAATAACACATTTAACCTTTTTTTTTTTTTTCAGTCCATTTATTGCATTTCTGTTCCCCCGATTTTAATATGCACTTCCCATTAAAAAGAATGCATTTCATTTCCATAGAAGAATTTATACTGCAGCATGTCCATTAGCATAAAAGTAAAATGGCATTGAATTTTGAGAGTCAGCATTAGTGTTATGGAAAAATAAGCAAGGTCACTGTTATCTCCTTAGTTTCATTCCTAACTGTTATAATGATGCATTTGATCATTATCATATTTCATGTAAAGCATTTGTCTCATGAGATGTTGCAGGGAAAATGGTTTTTAAAGTCATATTCTTTACAATAGACACCCTGGTGTTGCATTAACAGGATTTTGGGATGAGCGTTTGTGTTTTGCTGAGTAGATTTGTGTGTTTCCTGTATTCCTCCCTAGTTAACATGATCAAATCTTCTAAAAACAGAAATATTTTTTAGAGTGCTTATGCACTTACGCCTTTTTTCAGCAAGTAGATAGAATTTGGATGACGTATTGAGATGGTATACTGTTTATTATCATTAACAATGCTAAACAGTAAACCTTGACCCCTTTGTCACAAAACCACAACTCATATGGTTTTTCATAAAATGTTAACTCTAACTTGAACAGCCTTGAACAGTCTTGTATTTCTTTTAGGAAATGCAAATATGGTTTGATTTTACATTCATATTTGGAAAGAGAATCTGACAGTCCTTCTTTTGAGCATCTCTACCAAGCATGTCACTTGAGGATTTGTTAATTATGTCCAACTAATGCTTCTCTGCTGCAGTTTTTCTCCTTGCACTTTTCTGCTGTAGTTCTTTCTTTTTTTTCTTTAGGTTGTGTCAGGTTTGCTGTCTGTCTTATAAGCTGCTATCTTATAATCTGTGATTCACTCTCATTTCACTTGGGATATCATTCTAAATCATTACATATACTCAAATGCACTCATAAATCTCACTAAAAATGACCTGTGTGCTATCTGCAGGGTGATTTATCATTTAGGGAAATCATATGAACAAAGTGAACTTGAATAGTTTCAAGGAAATATTAGGCTCAATGCAGTGCACATTTTGTAACATAATGTAAGTTCAGTTAATTAGAAAGTGTAAAAAGAGCTCTTTAGGTTTTAGTGCATTATTCTTTAGTATTAATGAACCTCCTGGTATTTTCCATCTTTACTTTTCAGCTTTGTTTTGTGTTTTTCATATTATATATTCCTTTTTGTATTTCTACAGTGATCTGTCATCAGGCTGGGGGCATGATTTTATACCATGTGACATTAGAAATGGTGCCTAGATTTGAGTTTTTTTGCTATCAAATTATTGTTTAATTATTATTTTTCTTGTTATGTATGTGTCTATTAGTATACTACCAGTAATATATATATATATTTTTTTTTTTAAATTTGTTTGTTAAGTTCATCAAGGCTGCATTTATTTGATCAAAAATACAGGGGGAAACAATATTGTGAAATATATTTTTCCCATTTAAAATCATGGGTTTCTGTTTTAATATACTTAAAAATACAATTTACTTCTGTGATGCAAAGCTGCATTTCCGTCAGTCATTACTCCAGTCTAAAGTGTCACATGATCCTTCAGAAATCATTCTAATATGCTGATTTATTATCAGAATTATCAGTGCTGGCAAAGTTGTGATGGCAAATATTTTTTTTTTAAACTGCAATACTTTTTTTCAGGATTCTTTGATTAATAAAAAGTTATAAAGAACAGCATTGATTAAAAATGTACTAACAATATAAATCTTTGCCATCACTTATAATCAATTTAACACATCCTAGCTGAATAAAAGTTTTAATTTCTTTAAAAAAAAAAAGTATAAATCCTGACCCCAAAATGTTGATTGGTATATAATATATATAAATATAAATAATTGTATTTTTTTTTTTAATGTTTTATTCATTCAGGAATCCTAAATAAATATCACACGTTCCAAAAAAATACACAACAGCAGCACAACAGTTTCCGTTATGAAGTCGAATAATCCTGCCATAAGTTTCACCACCAAAAAAAAAAGTGATTGATGAAGTTGACCGGCTTTCATGACCCAGTCATGTATAGTAATACAAGATATTGGATAATTATGCACATCTCAGCTGTCTTTGCTCTTAATGCCACAGCTATGTTGTAGAGGGGCGAAAGACGGAAAGGCTCATGCAGTATTCATGCTCTCTCTTCTATATTTAGGTATTTTATCGACCGGAGAGAAGACAAAGAGGTGTATTTTGATATCGAATCCATCAGCGGAGTCATTAGAACTACTCAGCTTCTGGACCGTGAGGATACGCCCTGGCACAACATCACTGTCATGGCAACAGAGGAAGGTGGGTACCAGAAACCATGCTGGTTAAGCTTTAATAACTCGCAAATTAGTTTGCCAAGACACTCTCTGCAATAAACGCCTTGTGCACTCACGAGAAACGGACTGCCGTTTGCTTTCTCTCTTTGAAAATGGCTTGCCCTCCCGCTGCTGTGAAAGTAACTCTGCAGGCCCGTTAATAGTCAAAGATCGCACCTTTAAGCACATAAGGAATAGTTAGTTCAGAAAGGAAAATTCTGGTCATTTGCTCACCCCTCATGTTGTTTCAATCCCATGTGACTTGCCTTGCTTCTGTGGAAAGAGAAACATGAAGACTGCTGGTTGCCCCCACCCCCCTCCCCCACCCCATTACAATGAATGGGGCGAAAAGCTTTCAAGCTTCAGAATGGATAGAGAAGCACTGTAAAATATCATTAAAGTCATCTAAATGGCTGGTGTGCTATATTCTGCAGCTATACAGTCTCAGTATAGTTATAGTAGATGTTGTTCACTCATAATATCGCCTCTAGTGAGCTCTTAATTGCTGTTTCCAGATCATTGATTCAGTTGAATATAAGAACCAGTTGTTTTAAGACTGAATCCTTCAGTTCTAGATTTTTTGAACCAGATTCATTGAAAGATGCGACTTAAAAAAGATGATTCATTCACAGACTGGACATTGGTACTCTTTTGAACACGCTAGATGTGAAGTCTCCTGTAGTCAAAATTAATTTTAATGTTTATCAAAGACGCAAAAAGTCTCAAAAAAGCAGTTTGAAACCTTTTTTTTAAAGTCTAATGTAACCAATTATATAAATTAGTGAGGCAGGGCTTGGCATACCGTTAGTTTACAGGAGCATGGTATGTGTAACATTAGCAATAAACCATTAGTTGTTCAATAGTGCAGTCAAGCCAAGGATTAATTATAGCATGTAAATTGTAGACAATGATACATAAAATACTAGTAATACTAGTAATGATATTGTATCCATATTATCCATATTATTGTAAAAACTAAATCTAATACAACTAGAACATTTTTTAAATATGTTATTTGATTATTAAAGATGAGTTTTAAGTGATTAAATTAGTGACGGAAGGAGACTTTGTTATATATGTATGTGTATATATATATATATATATTATTTTTTTATTTTTTTTTTTTATTTTAATTATTAAAATAAAGACTCTATTGCATTACTGTGTACTCCTCATTCAAAGCTCATCATATGATTTCAGAACATGTGCAATATACAGTAGCTCACAACTTTATTCTGTTACAGTGCTTTTATGCCCTTTTTGACGCTTTCTGATTGAATGGAAAATAGTGATCAGCACAGTCCCCATAGATTTGCCTTTTGTGTTGGCAGAAGCAGGTACAAAATGAGGATGAGGAAATGACAACATACTTGAATTTTTTTATTGAAATAGCCCTTTCACAAAGCCACTCAAACAAAAACAGGGAAAGATTGGGAGTATATAACCTCTCAGAAGATAAAAATCACAGGCGGTAATGTAAATGGAGTCATGTGACTCTACTGCTGTAGATTTTATCAGAGTAATTACCCTTGCATCCAGCACCGATGACACACATTCAGTCTTCTATATGATAATCATATTCCACATTTATCCAGCATGCGAATGAAAAATCACACATCGCTTTAATATGTCACATATTTTCCCTAGACAGCGACGAGATCAATTAGAGACTTTGTATAAGTCTGCAGCTCAGCGACATACAGCTTCAGAAGAAATCTTAACTGTCTCAAACTGTGCTCAGATCAACATTTCTCATCAAGTATGCATTCAGCAAATGCTTTAGTTATTTATCACTATACCACCTTTTGTAAGCAGTTCTCTCAATTGTGTTTGATAATGAACATTTCTGAAAATCACAATCAAATCTGAACTATGAAATAACATGTGTAAATAACGTGTAAACACAAAACAAATATTTCTAAAGGTAAATAAGCAAAATGACAGAACACTAAATCACATTTCTGATGTTGTTTTGATGTGTTTGTGTTTAACATTGTTGTATGCAATCAAAGATACATTGAAGGGAGTAGATGTTTTTAAACTAATGGTGTGTTGGTTGCCATGGCGATAGTTAACCGTTAAAGGCTTCATTCTGAGAAATGTTCGTTTGTGGTCCCGCTGTGGGTATGAATTCATGTTAGAGTGCTCGTTAGTGAGGATGACGAGGGATAGGAAATCACTTGGCCCGAACGCTTATAAGACGTCTCAGCAATTATAATCACATTTATTGCATTTAACAGTAGCTGCAGTACTGCAGAAACATTTTAACTAAAACAGTGTCAATAGAGCCATCGTGTTTTGTTTATGTTTTGGAGGCAGCTTTGCAGATCACACTTCTGAAGTGTTGCCATGTCCTCTTAGTATAAGCTCATAAAGCTATCCTAAAGTTACAGAATTAACATAAAACTAACATAAAGTTATGTTAATAAAGTAGGCAGTGGCAGATTGTGATGTTTCAATATGTGGTTTATTTCCAAGATCAAGCATTTTGGAAATTGTTTCTTGGCTTATTCTTTTTTGCATTTATTTTTTATCTGGCAACACAAATGAGTCAAGACATACCTTGAATACCATGCATTACAGAAGAGAGACACAGTGTGTTTAGATACATCATTAACAGCTAGTTGTTCGATTCAGTATCCTAGTTTAACAGGACAAATTAATTGACTCTCTTACATCATTCACAGTGATGTACAAAGGAGAGGCCGGATCTTATTTTTTATTGTTTTGGTAATATCAGTTAATTAATTAAAAACTGTGACATGTGAGTTTAAAAGATGCAAAGTAATTTCAAAAGACCCTAGCTGAATGTTAATTACTCAATGTGTAACTGCAGACACTATTTTTACAGTATATCCTCGTTCTGATACTGTTTTTAATTTATGAGCATTATAATGTCTTGTTAATTTCTGCGTTTTTGCATTTATAGTGTTTTGATTCAAATTAATTTAATCAGTATGGGTCCAACTCACTGAGAATTGCTATTAGATGATTTAGTCAATTTGTGAACAAAATTAGTCCGATCCCACCGAGGGATCAAGGAGTGCATGCAAATGTATTTTTCTCTAACAAATTACAGTTCAGATGTGTGTTCTTTTGAGACAGACTTGATAGAAATTTGCATAACCTGTGTTTGCTAATCAGGAATTAATTGGTTATTGCCATGTTGTTTGTTTATCTGGGTTTTTTTGTTTTTTTTTACATAATTTGATATTCAGCAAAACTATATTCCAGTTCACTAATGTCCCAGTCCTCTTGGAACCTGTGGTTAACTGTGATTATTTTGATTTAGTTTTCTGCAGATTTTTATTTAAAATCAGTGAAAACAATATGAAAAACCTTGAGAAGTCATGCTTCTCGTGTGATAAGTGATTTTTTGTTGCTTAAGCACTTTAAATGCACCATTTGGTGGGTTTAATGTAAAAATAAAGGCATGGATCGAAGAGATGATGGTTTATTAATGTTTTAATGGGAAGATGGATCTCTGTATCCATTATCTTTAGTTCACAAAAGCTTCTTGATGTTCCTGAAGAACTTTCCTTATAGCTCGGATATTTTTCAAATAAGCTATCAGATATATATATATTGTTGTTTGTTTTTTTCCCACATGCTGCAGTGTTTTTCTTTTGTTTTCAGACAATCCCAGTCTTCAGAGCCACGTGCCTGTTACAGTGCAGGTCCTGGATGTGAACGACAATCCTCCAATGATCAACACAGAAGACGAGATCATCATCTGTGAAAGCACCAGAGCAGGACAGGCAAGTCCCACAACAAGTCTCGCTTTCATTCCCTGTCAGAGAAGGTGAAGGAGGCGAGTCTCCTTAGGAAGAACCTAACAACTAAGTACAGAAACTAACTGCTGCTTTAATCATTTTACTTACTAATGAGCATAATTCATCTGCATGTAATGCATAAACGTGTATTCTGTGCTAAAAAGCAAGCAGTTACTGTATTAACAAATGTTAGGTTGGTCATCTGAAAGATTCTAATAAGGGTTTGATCAATATGGATTTACATATCAGCTTGCAGAGAAAATTGCCTTACAAACCGCCACAGTTCCCTGCCATGAATGGTCTAAAGAAAAAAGCGTGATGATTTAGAGGGGCTGAAATAGAAAAAGGGAAGGGGGTTATAGGAATGCTAATCATCTCTCAATGAGAATAAAAATCTGATCAACAAAGCGTGACAGCTCTGACTCACTAAAGCACTCCTATTTTCCTACCCACACTTTTCCATTTAATTTTGAAATGCTGATGTTTTTCACCAGCAGCCCAAAGAAAGAGAGGGATGAGAGCGAGAGAAAATGAAGGACAGATGAGGTCAAGCCTATTTTAATATCCCCTGTGTTCCCAACATAAAACAGTACATCCAATTCCAGAAATTATGCACACTGCATTACGGGAGTAGCACATAAAAGCGCTTCTGTGCACTTTTCATGTGTTTTTCAAGTGCAGTGTGTACTTTCTGCACCACTAGAGTCATCAAACTGACTTTAAAAGTAAAGTCCGTTTTTAAACAGGTGTTGCAAACTCCTCCCCTGCCTACCATTGGTTGGAAAAACAGATGGCCCCGCCCCCAGAGTCACATCATTTGTTGATGTGGTGTTGCTGAGTGGGCTGGTTGAAGATTTGGCTTAGAGAAAGTATTTTAGTACAACAGAATTTAGAAGTTTGCCGGGGTGTTAAAGCTGAAGTGTGAGCACGTGTTTGTATCGTCAAGTTCACAAGTTTCTTCAGGAAACATTCTAAGATGCTGATTTGCTGCACACTTGTTATCAGTTATTATAGATGCCCAATTGCTAATAAGGGTTCTTATTATTATCAGTGTTGAAAACAGTGTATTTGGTACTTTATAGTTTTTGAAAACCGATATATAATTTCTATTGTTAATACATCTTTACTGTCACATTTGATTAATTTAAAGCAGTTTTAATAAATTCATTTCCTCTTCATTTTTTCAAACTTACTTCCTCAAAAAAAGAAAAATTAAAATAAAACAGCAAAAGATAAATAAATGCATTAAGCAAAAGCGACATTAAATGTTCTATCAATTAAAAAAATCATGTTTTTTTATATAGTATATGATAATAATAGTACATGTTCTTTATATAATATTACATGATATGATAATATTATAATAATAATGAATGTTTCTTACGCAGCAAATCATGGTATTATCAAATCATGGTATAATCATTAGAATAAATTCTGAAGGATCAAAAGACATGTTATATTGTCTATTAAGCTCAACCAATAGTGTGTGGTTTAATGCAGGACTATCTGTTTCCAGACTAATGGCAGACTAAGTGTCTTTCTATAAATTGTTCTGTTTTGGAGAAAAAAAAATCAATTAATCAATAATAACATGATACAGATATTGATATAACAACAACAAAATTATTTGAAAAACATTTCCAGTAAAGTACAAGCATTAACTTTAACAAATGGCATTGTGAATTTGTCAGCCTTTTGTCATTTCTGGTTTCTCACAAGTGAAAGGCAATCCAATTAAGGTCTCCTTCAGTCTGAACCTCTTCTGGAAGGTATTGCTCTTTGCAGGGAGTAGAGCAAGGGATGTGCAACTCATAATGGACCGCACTAAAGGAATCAAATGCCTGTTGGGTTTCCAAGACAACTCAGACCAACAAACCAGCTAGTTTTGATGCACAAAGCACACAGAATCCTACATCTGCTGAGATGCCAGCAGAGATCTCAGAAGTTCACTCCGAGATCAGAGCGAGAGGGGAGTGGGGGAGGGAACCGAAAGAATCAAGCAAAACTATGTTCTGAGCTTTTGAACTCTGCTAAATTAGACTTTTATTTAGGATGTGGGTCTTCCACATGGGAAACTGATGAAATCCATATATGCGGTAAAATCCGGGCATCTTAACTACAATAGAAAAACTTTATCAGTCATGCATCGCCAGAGAGACCCAAAAGCTAAAGCAAAGTTCACTACGAAAAGAAAGTGTTTGTAATGTCTTTGTTTTCTGTTCTGTTGATGGCAGGTCATTCAGACAATCACGGCTGTGGATAAAGATGATTTTGCCAATGGAAAGGGATTTTCCTTCTCTTTTCCTGGAGGAGTTCCTGCCAACCCTAACTTTACAATAAAAGACAATGAAGGTATGGATGTATACGTATTTTTCTAGTTATAGTAACAGGTCCAAAATATGTCATCACCTAGAGTGTAGCCTCTATAAAATGATATTTAAAAATCCTTGTCTGGTAATCACAAAGTCATTACAATTCATTAGTCAAAATGTGTGGGAATCCTAATGGGCTTGTGTTAATGTGTGCAGTTTAATGTTCCCTTCCATTACAACAAAAGGCGCGAAGTAGCATTGAGAAGATGTTCACTGTGCATGCCATTTTCAAGCAAGCTGTAATAATGAATTTACATATCTATGCTATTTAGGAAATTAAATATGTATTCATTATCAAATGGCTGCAGAAGTGTTCTTATATGATCAGTAAACGTCCCTGTTGATGTTGACCGTCATTTAGATTATAATTAAATGTTGACCGCAAGCTTAAGAGAGACAATTGATGACAGTTTAGATGCAGACGGAAGTAAAATCCCTTATACATGAGAAGTTAAATCAATGAACTTTAATGGCATTTCTTTCAATAATCAATATTACCATAACACTAGAGTTATTTATTGTGCTTGCCCTGTTTCTTTCTTGGTCAATGTTTGTTTTGGGCATCTGTGTGACATGAAGAATATGGGTTTGCTTTCATTCATTTTCATTGATTTCAGTCAACATGCAATCAACCTTTTCATTTTCCAACCATGTTTGGGTCGATTATTCACCTTTTTTAAACCTTGCAAGCCAACACAGTCTTACAAACAATTCATGCATATTTTACGAGGTGGTTAATTTGTACAACCTCACTCGTACAGTTTTGTATGATTAGTCTAAACCCCAGTGACGGGTAGGTTTAGGGGTGGGGTTAGGTGTAGGTCATTCGCACAAATTCATATGAATTGGCAACTCGTAAAATACACACAATTTAGAAAAAAAAGAGTATGAAGTTGTATGAATTAGCCACCTTGTAAAATATGTATGAACGGGCTGTGAAAACCTGCAGTGGTTTGACAGTTTAAGCTGGTCTTCTAGTCTAGTCAAACTAAAAAAAAATAAAAATAATACCCTAAACACCTCTAAACCTGCCAAAAGACCAAAAAACTAGTTTATACTAATGGCTAAATGTGTTTTTCAGCATCGGTTGTTCATTTAAACCCTTAACAAAGTGGCACCTTTATTCTTCCCTGTGGCATTATCTTGTGAGTCTGTGGTAAACTTTAAAGTGAATGGTGAAGTTTTTGCACTTATCCAGCCACCGCATTTCTGAATGAAGCCCAAGCGTGGTCGGCACAGTTTATTTCCCTCGCCACTGTCCCTCGCTGTCGAAGAGCACCGATATTCCTTTTGAGGGTTTATGGGTCTAACCTCACACTGTAGTTCAGTCCCTGTCGAATGAATTACCAGTTCCCTAAACTCCTGAACCAACGGCCTTAATGCAATACTCACACAGATGGCTGCAGGCTGGAGGTTACCATAGACCTCTCTTATCCGAGGTGTGCTGCTCCTGGGTACAAATCTGGACTTTGAAACCAGTAGGGAATTAAAGAAAGGATGGGGGGAAAAGGGGGTTTGAAATCAGTTTCTGAAGGATATTTAAGTTTTTCTTAAAGTTCATACTTGTTTTAATTAGGGTTGTCAATTTAATTAACGAGAGCAGGAACAATTCATAAGTTCAAAATCAGCTAATTGGAGGAAACCTAAGTATGTATTTTTCAAAGCTGTGCTAACTTGACACAGCTTCTTTAAAGGTGATGCTCATGGCGTAAGCTGCTGGAAAACAGAAAGATGTTTTTAAAAAGAAGACGTGATAAAAGCCAAAGATGTCACTTTAAAGAATTTGTACAATAATTCAAATTTTGCAGACAGATTACAAAAACACATCCAGGTAGACCTGATTATGAAATGGACTGATATTAAACACAGTATTGACTTTTCAAACAGTTTTTTCCATTGCCTGCCAAAATCTTGGTATCAATATACACACTCAATTAATCTAATGAGCAGAGCAAATAATTAATTTCATTTTTTTTTAATTGATTAAAAATTAGGAATTGCCTGCCGAAATTATATTTATTTGGGTACTTTTCTTAGCAAATTTTGTTTAATCTAATAAGCATAGCATATAAATGGATTAATTTTTAATTAAATTAAATTTATAATTTTAATCTGCATGGACATGTTTGTTTTAGGGTCAGTAGGCGATAATATTAAATGAAAATGTACTTTAAACAACAATTTTAAAGCTGTTTTTTATATCCCTATTTGGAGACTTTTCTTAGCAGAGCTTGATATACACAATCAATTAATTTAATCAGCATAGCGTGCAATTAATTGGATGCTTTTTTTTTACATTTTAATCTACATGTAGAAATTGGTAATGCAATGTGGGTTTAATAAAATTCTTGAATCATAATTAGAGTGCAAATGTTGCTACTTTTAAAAGTAATTGCTGGTAAAGTTTTATCCCATGTCTCAAGATCAGTCGGGGCAAAACAGAAGAGAGGCAGATCGATGTTATATAAGTAGACAGAATGAGATAGATAGTATCAGGAGTTCCGCTTCTTTCCTATCGAGCCGACTCCAGTATGGAGTTTACTTCATTTATCCAAGTGGTACTCAGCACAAGTCTCACTTTCTCTGTCTACTCTTCTCACACGGTTTCTCGCTCTTTAATCTCTCTCCACTGGGACACGCCACTGTTTACCGGTCTAAGAATTATCAGCTCTTGCCACGGGTGGTCGATGTTGGCGTGCGCTGCTCTTATTGTGTCTGTAGAGAGACTGCGAGTAAGTGAAGCCCCCTTGTCTACAAAGACCCAAAGTGCTTCAAATTTAGTAATAATACCACTTTCCCATCTTTACAAGTGCTGTAAAAGAGCAAATGGGTCTTTATGGAGGTACTTTAGCTCTTTGTATCTAAATGGCTGTTTTGTGGTGAAAGTAAACACATTTTAACACTTTTTCCACCTTTGACTTTTCAAGGCATTCAGTGGAATTACCCTAGCGCTGCAAAATAAATATAATTCCCTTCCACCTCCATTTCTGGATTTATAGGTGCAAATTTATTTGGTACGCAGTAAAGGGGAGGCTAAATGGACTAAATTATTGTCTGTTCACGTTTTGCTTTATGAACGTGGTCTCTGTGTGAATAACAATGTAAGACGGAGGGCCCCAGAGCGCAAATGGGACCCTTGTACGGATATTCAGTTTGATTATGTTCTCTAGTCAATTGCGCTTTGTAGTGGAGCCGAGGGTAATTAGAAAGGTAATATTCATGAGCGAGCTTATGAATGGCGTGGTCAAAAACACGCTGAAGGCATGCAAACATGAAATCAAAGAATCACTGGCATGCTAATCAGAGCCACCTTTGCACACATATACACTCAAACACCATCTTAAAGTGACAGTACACCCAAAATTAAAAGTTTTCTGGGGGGGGGGTTTTGAGCAAACAATAATTATGCGTTTTTCCCAGATTTACAGAAAACACCTACTAAAATTCAGTGTAACAATTTTGTCAGGCATATTTACAAAAACAATTAATTTCTGACATATTAAAGACTAATCTCACCCCAAATACTAATTTGTAATTTTACATTTTTAAAGTTTGCCTCTATTCTAGGTTTTTCTCATTTGTCAGTAAGATGTTTTTACTAATTTAAAACACAATAAAATTGATTATTCTCCCTTATTCTTTTATAGATTGTAATATGTATAATTCAGAATAAGCATGTTGTTTACATTTTCACATATTGTGTTATACTGAATGTAACATTATTTCAACCAAATTTTGACAGTTTTCTTCAAAAATTGTCTGAAACCCTAAAAGTACTCACTTACATTTGATGTGTTTTCTATAGACATATAATCACTTTTGTAAATTTCTTTTGATGCAGACATCTTGACAACTTTGACCCATTTATTTATCTATTTATGTGCAAACATGCACATATAATGTATTTGTCAGTAATTTTGAGAAAATATATATGAATTTTCTTAATTTCTTAATTTCTAATTTTATTAGGGAGGGAGTTAGGGATAGATAGATAGATAGATAGATAGATAGATAGATATTTGTTTATTTAGTTATGAATCATTTTTATTTGACAGTAGAATGCAAACAAGTTTGGAACG